>SJYX01011317.1:23586-82449 GCA_006410675.1 Oreotragus oreotragus | reverse complement strand
ACACACACACACACACACACACACACACACAGCCATAGAAGAAAGTTTATAACCAAACCTATAAGTAATTTCCTTTAGAAACTATTTATGTATTCAGCTTAATATAACTATATAGAAAACTGAGTAAGACACCAACTATATTAAATATTGTCTAGAAGTATATAATTCAATTTCATCAGATGCATGAGTCTGATTATTGTTTTACTCAAATTAGAAAAATTTCTGCCATCTAGAAAGAGGAGAGCTATTTCTCTCTTCATACCTGGATGCCTCCCTGCAGCATTTTTAGAGAATATGTCTTGCTCCCAGTGCTTAGAATATTAAGTATACAACACACACTCAGTATATGTTAGGTCTTAGAGAAGACAAGAAGGGAGTTTCTTCACTCTTTCTCTCTCTTCCTTCTCGCTTTCTTTAAATACCTAACACATACCGAGTGTATGAAAGAGAGAGAAAGGAAAGAAAAAAGGAAGGAGTGATTTAAATTTGTGTTATTATAAGAAGAAGAAAGAAACCTCAGCTTTGACCCATAAGAAGTTAAAGCTAAAGTGTGCTAATATTTTAGACATCTAATTCCAGCTATAGTGTAGACCAGATATTCAAAGTGCCCTCTCACTAAAATACAAGAAGATAACAAACTTAGTTATTTTAATTACTTGTTATAAGACACATTTCTATATAAATTATATTACAACATTTCCCAGTGATTGCTAAATTCTTTAGAAAGTAAAAGGAATCTCTGAAGTCTAAAAAAAAGATTATGTGTCCTGAAGCTGGAGTTGAGTGGTAAGATTATCCAGAAATAGAGAGGATAAATTCTTAATCATTAGAAGAAAAAAAATGGTGAGATGCTAAAACAATTTAAAATATATCAGTAAGCAGAATAAGTTAGTATGGACTAAATTCACCAGCTAAAAGAGATTATCAAATTATATCAGTCAAAACAGACTTCAAAACAAAAATTATTTTAGGGAAAAATTAAGTCACCGTATAATGGGAATAGTTTCGATTCACCATCAGTATTTCCCAGTTCTAAATGTGAAATGCACCCAGTGCAAAATAGTTACAATGAGTCAACGAACCTTGCAGAGTAAAAATTACTAGAAGGAAGAGAAACGTAAACACACCGTCCAAGTCTGAGACATCAGCACACAACTGTTAACCCATCAAGCACCAAAGACAGTAAAGACAAAAGAGGTGAGCCCCTCACTAATAAGCTTGACTTAGCAGATGCAAATGGAACCTTGTACCAAAGAATTAGAAGCTACTCATCCTTTTACAAAAACTTTTATTGTTATAGTTGTACAATACAGTGAGTCATAATTTTTAAAGGTTGTGCTCCATTTATAGTTATTGTAAAATATTGACTATAGTCCCCACATTGTACAATATACGCTTTAGCTTATTTTATACGTATTAGTTTGTACTTCCCAATTCCCTGTCCCCATATTGCCACTCCTTCCCTCCCTCACTCCACTGGTAACGCCTAGTTTGTTCTCTATGTCTGTGAGTCTGCTTCTTTTTTGTTATATTCACTAGTTTGTTGTATTTTTTTCAATTCCTCGTAGAAGTGATATCATGCAATATTTGCCTTTGATCCATTTCACTCAGTGTAATACCCTCCAAGTCCATCCACGTTGCTGCAAATGGCAGGATTCCGTTCTTTGTCGCAGCTGGGTGGTATTCCGTTGAGTCCGTATGGAAAAGATGTGCCCGTCTTCTTTAACCAATCATCTGTTAATGGACATTTAGGTTGCTTCCATGTCTTGACAATTGTAAACAACACTGCTATGAACATTGGGGTGCATTTCAGATTAGTGGGTTTTTTGGATATATGCCCAGGAATGGAATTGCTGGGTCATGTGATAATTCTATTTTTAGTTTTTTTGAGAAACCTCTATACTATTTTCCATCGCAGCTATACCAATTTACATTACTACCAATAGTGTACAAAGGTTCCCTTTTCTCCACATCCTTGCCAACATTTGTTATTTTTGTTCTTTTTGATGATAGAAATTCTAAGAGGTATGAGGTGATATCTCATTGTGATTTTAATTTACATTTCCCTGATGGTTAGCAATGTTGAGCATCTTTTCATATGTCTATAGGCCATCTGCATTTTCTCTTTGGAAAAAGAAGCCACTCATTCTTCTTAATCATTCATGATAGATTACAAAAAAGTGGTCATTTTCTAGCCCAAAGAGCAAGTTTCGATACATTTTTCAGCACTGCTATCAAACAGCCAGCATTCTCTACTCCTTTAGACAGGAGGGTTCTCACCCAAAACCAAAGCTTTAATAATCCTCTTGAAAGTGAAAGTTACTCAGTCGTGTCCAACTCTTTGCAAACCCATGGACGTCCATGGAATTCTCCAGGCCAGAATACTGGAGTAGGTAGCCTTTCCCTTCTCCAGGGGATCTTCCCAACCCAGGGATCGAACTCAGGTCTCTAGCATTGCAGGCAGATTCTTTACCAGCTGAGCCACCAGGGAAGTCCAATAATTCTCTTACCAAGTGTCAGGGACACATCCTCACCAAGAAAATGCCTTTAAAAGCAGCAAATGTGTGTGTGTGCTGTTTTATATATATATGTGTGTATATATATGTGTGTGTGTGTGTATATGTATATATGTGTGTGTGTATATTTATATGTATATATATATTATGTATAAATAATCATTCTTCTTATTGTTTAGCCGCCCAGTCACATGCCAGGCCTCCCTGTCCCTTGCCATCTCCCAGAGATTACCCAGTGGCTAAGACTCTGCACTCCAGTGCAGGGGGCCTGGATTTGACCCCTAGTAAGGGAACTAAATCCCACATGCCCCAACTGAGACTCGGCACAGGCAAATAAAATGATAATAAAAAATTTGTAAATGGCAATTGTTAATACACTTACATTTCCCACAGTTTTAAAGCAACACCTGCTTCTTCTCTTACTTCATATTACTCTTTGACCTCAAAAGCGTAAAGTCTTTTTTTAGTTAACCCTTGTGATGGCTCCTGATGACATATAATTTGGAGGTTGCTTATGAGATCACTGGACTTGTGAACCTTGTCCTAGTTAGAATTATGCAGCAACTGTAGGGTATAAGTGAAGCACTGTGAACATTAAAATAAGAGGCATTTATTACTATTCTATTAATCTTCATCAAAATAACAATGTCTGTTCATTTCAGTAGAAGACAAGAGGTTATTTTCATTTATACTAAGTACACGGCAGCCTTCATCTGACTGTGAAATATGACAAAGCAGGAATGGGCTTACTTAGCTCAAAACCAGAACATAAGTTGTTGCTGTTCCTAAATCATGCTCAACTCTGACCACATAGACTGCAGCATACCAGGCTTCCCTATCCTTCACTGTCTCCTGGAGTTTGATTGGAGTGATGTTATCCAAGCACCTCATCCTCTGTCTCCCCCTTCTTCTCCTGCCTTCAGTCTTTCCCAGCATCGGGATCTTTTCCAATGAGTTGGCACTTCACATCAGGTGGTCGAAGTATTGGAGCTTGAGCAAAATATTCAGGGTTGATTTCCTTTAGAGTTGACTGGTTGGATCTCCTTGCAGTCCACGGGACTCTCAGGAGTCTTCCCCAACACCACAGTTCAAAAGCATCAATTCTTCGGTGCTCAGCTTTCTTTATGGTCCAACTCTCACATCTGTACATAACTACTGGAAAAACCATAGCTTTAACTGTAAGGACCTTTATCAGCAAAATGATGTCTCTGCTTTTTAATATGCTGTCAAGATTTGTCATAGCTTTCCTTCCAAGGAGCACGTATGTTTTAATTTCATGCTGCAGTCAACATCCACAGTGATTTTGGTGCCCAGGAAAATAAAATTTGTCACCATTTCCACTTTTTTCCATTTTATTTACCATGAAGTGATGGGACCGGACACCATGATCTTTAAGCCAGTTTTTTCACTCACTCTCCTTCATCCTCAAGAGATTCTTTAGTTCCTCTTCATTTTCTGCCATTAGAGCAGTATCATCTGCATATCTTGGGTTGCTGATATTTCTGCTGGCAATCTTGATTCCAGCTTGTGATTCCTCCAACCTGGTATTTCACATGATATACTCTGCATAGAAGTTAAACAAGCAGGAGGACAAAATACAGCCTTGACTTACTCCTTTCTCAATTTTGAACTACTCTGTTGCTCCATGTCCAGTTCTAACTGTTCTTATCTGCATGCACGTTCCTCAGCAAACCTGTAAGGTGATCTGATACTCCCATTTCTTTAAGAATTTTCCACAATTATTTGTGATCCACACAGTGAAAGGCTTTAATATCATCAATAAAGCAGAAGTAGATGTTTTTCTGGAATTCCCTTGCTCTCTCTATGATCCAATGAATGTTGGCAATTTGATCTCTGGTTCCTCTGCTTTTTCTAAACTCAGCTTGTACACCTGGAAGTTTTCAATTCATGTGCTGTTGAAGCCTAGTTTGGAGGATTTTGAGCATTATCTTGCTAAAGTGTGGAATGAGCACAATTACACAGTAGTTTGAACATTCTTTGGCATTGCCCTTCTTTAGGATTAAAATGAAAACTGACCTTTTCCAGTCCTATGACCACTGCTGAGTTTTCCCAATTTGCTTGCATATTTGAATGCAGCATTTTAACAGCATCATCTTTTAGAATTTTAAATAACTCAGCTGGAATTCCATCACCTCCACTAGCTTTGTTTGTAGTGATGCTTCCTAAGGCTCGCTTGACTTCATACTCCAGAATGTCTGGCTCTAGATGAGTGATCACACCATCATGGTTATCTGGGTCATTAAGACCTTTTTTGTATTCTGTGTATTTCGTGCCACCTCTTCTTAATCTCTTCTGCTTCTGTTACAGCCTTACTGTTTCTGTCTTTTATCATGCCCATTCTTGCATAGGATGTTCCCTAGATATCTCCAGTTTTCTTGAAGGAATCTCTAGTCCTTCTCACTCTACTGTTTTCCTCTATTTCTTGGCACTGTTAACTTGAGAAGGCTTTCATATCTCTCCTTGCTATTCTCTGGAACCCTGCATTCAGTTGGGTGTATGCTTTTCTCCCTTGCCTTTTGCTTCTCTTCTTTTCTCATCTGCTTGTAAAGCCTCCTCAGACAGCCACTCTGCCTTCTTGTATTTCTTTTCCTTGGGGATGGTTTTGATCAATGCCTCCTGTACTATGTTATTAACCTCTGTAGTTCTTCAGACATGCTGTCTGCCAGATCTAATCCCTTAAATTTATTCATCACCTCCACTGTATAATCATAAGATATTTGATTTAGGTCATACCTAAATGGCCTAGTGGCTTTCCCTACTTTCTTCAATTTAAGCCTGAATTTTGCAATAAAGAGTTCATGATCTGAGCCACAGTCAGCCCCAGATCTTATTTTTGCTGCCTGTATAGAGCTTCTCCATCTTTGGCTGCGAAGGATATAATCAATCTGATTTTGGTATTGACCACTTGGTGATGTCTCTGTGTAGAGTCATCTCTTGTGTTGTTGGAAGAGGGTATTTGCTATAACCAGTGTGTTCTCTTGGCAAAACTGTTAGCCTTTGCCCTGCTTCATTTTGTACTCCAAGGCCAAATTTGCCTGTCACTCCAGGTAATTCTTAACTTCCTAGTTTTGCCTTTCAATCCTCCATGATGAAAAGGACATCTTTTTTGGTGTTAGGTCTTGTTGTTCTGCATAAATCAGTCAACTTCAGCTTTTCAGCATTTGTGGTTGGGGCATAGATTTGGGTTACAGTGATGCTGAATTGTTTGCCTTGGAAATGAGCCGACATCTTTCTGTCGTTTTTGGGGTTGCACCCAAGTACTGCATTTTGGACTCTTTTGTTGACTATGATGGCTACTCCATTTCTTCTAAGGGATTCTTGCCCACAGTAGTAGATATCTTGGTCATCTGAATTAAATTTGCCCACTCCTGTCCATTTTAGTTCACTGATTCTTAAGATGTCAGTGTTCACTCTTGTCAGCTCTTGCTTGACCGTGTCCAATTACCTTGCTTCGTGGACCTAACATTTCAGGTTCTTATGCAATGCTCTTTATAGCAGTGGACTGTACTTTCACTGCAAAACACACCCACAACTGAACATTGTTTCAACCTTGGCTCAGCTGTTTCATTTTTTTCTGGAGCTGTTAGTAATTTCCCCCCACTCTTCCTCCACAGCATATTGGACACCTTCCAATCTGGGGGCTCATCTTCTAGTGTCGTATCTTTTTGCCTTTTCATACTATCCATGGGGTTCTCCAGGCAAGAATAATGGAGTCGTTTGCCATTCCTTCCTCCAGTTATTTGGTATCCAGAAAAATTCCCAGTCTCCCTTATCCATATATACCTCAATTTATTTATTTTCTGATACAAATTTCCCAATGTGCAAAAATGTCTTAACAAATCCCTAGCCTCAATCCCCAACACATAAATCATCAAATGAATGAGTAAATGAGCAAGCAAGTTTGTCATGGGAATCATAACTCTAGATGGAATGAAGAAGGAATCGAAACGTCCATACTTTAGTGCTCGGGAAATTTAGGATTACTTACTCCCTTCCCTTTGTACACGAGGAAGATGACACAAGGGTAAATGAAGTTATTAAGTCAGGGTCCCCTAGATACTTCCGTTCAGACACTAGCAGGAAAAGAAAGCGTGGTCTTTACACCAGACATTTAGACTCCCTTAAATGCATCAGAGCCACTCCCTTAAGTGCATCAGAGCCGATGGGCAGCCAGAAGGGGGATGAAAGGCAGCTGGTGGTGTGACAGGGAGGAGTCTGCAGGGGGTTACATGGACGTAATCACAGACATAGCCTTCCCATGTTCTTCAGTCTTGGGTTTGCATGACCTTTCACTTATTCTTTCACAGCATTGAACAAATATTATTAAGCTCCTGTTTGTCATACCTGTTTTTGAGGAGTTTATCTTCTAATGAGACTAGACTCCTAACATTCTCCTCCAGATTCAGTGTCTTCAGTGATAAATTTACAGAAACCTGGAACTGGAACTAAGATAGGTGGAGATAGTTAAAAGGTCCACTCATAAAGTATTGAATTGGGTACTTTTAAAAGTTGCATGTCCCACTACACATCCACCACATTGGCTAAAATTTTTTAAAACTTCATATTCTTGGGCTAAACATATATAAAACAACTGGAAATCTCATACACTGTTGGAGGGATAAAATCTGACAGTTTGTTTTACAACTATATATAGCACCTATCTTAAAAACAAAAATTCCAACCCTAAATATTTGCCCAAGAGAACTTAAAAATATATGTCTATGAAAGAACGTATATAAGTATATTCATGAGAACCAAAAGCTTGAAACAGTCTAGGTTTTCATCCACAGGAAGATGGATAAACATACTGTGCCATAGTCATACAAGGGATATTGCTTAGCAATAAAAATGAATAAACACACAAAAACCCAGCTAAATCTCAAAAACATTATTCTGAGTGTAAAACATCTTACACAACCGTGTACCTGTGTGTGATTTCATTTGTGTGAAATTCTAAAGCAGGCAAAGCTCATCTGAAACAACAGCCACCCCTGGGGGCAAGAATTGACTGGGGAAAAGGAATGAGGAAATTTTTGGAGCGATGGAAATGTCCTCTGTCTTGATAGGTTTCTGAGTTACACAGATGTATGAATTTCTCAGAATTCATCAAATAGTGTCAAATGCTATACTTAAGATTTGTGCTTTCGATGTACAAGTTTTTTTAAATAACTATATCAGTATAGAACTGTAGTAATACATATATATATATATATACACATATACACACACACATATATATTCTGAAGTACTGTATTTAGGAGGAAGTGTCTGCAAATTACTTTGAAATGCACCCAAAAATAAGATGGGTTGATGGATGGAAAGTGGAGAAACATCTGACAAAGAAGGTAAAGTAAAATGTTCATAATATTAATAGAATCTATGCTGTAAATACATGGATGAAATTCTTTCAGTTTTTTCTGCTTGTTTAAAATATTTCAAAACAAAATGTTGGGGGGAAGTTTCATGTTGCATTTGTTTCACAGAGGAAGAAGTTCTATTTTCATACAAAATGATCTTTTATGGTTTTATGTCAAATTCTGCCTTAGTGCTTTAACTTGAGGCTATACACATATATAGCCTATAAGATAGCTCATGTATTAAATCAGCCAGACAGAATCTCCTTGAAAAGATCTATCTGCCCAGGGTGTAAATATTAAAGGTGGACACACTTGACTAATTAAGCTAATCCTGGAAGATCAATATGATGCCATCTAATTAAATTACAAATCTTACCTCTGGTTGTGCATGCCTGGATATAAGACATGACTGAGAAAAGAATTCTAGGGTAAACTACAAAGCATCAGGGCAGAAAACTTTCAATTAACATAGCAGACTTTTTCATCATGAAAAAAATGGCTCAAGGCTGACCCTTCAGATTTGGAAAATCAGTGTATACATTTTACACTTGTTATTTTCTAACATCTGTAAATAAGAAAATAAGAGAAAGCAATTCCTGTGTTTGTTCCTCTCATTACTAGAGGGACTTTGTAGGCAGAGTAATCCCAACAGTTGGAGTTGGCTATGTAGGGAGAGAATCTGGTCTGTGTCCCACTCGTGGGTTGCACTGGGGTCAATAAATTTCCTTAATTCAGAGACCCACAGGTCCAGGACTTGTGATCACACTAAGTCAGGTAATGAGAAATTATAAACTGGAGTTGAAAATTAAATGCAATACGTAAAATTAATTCCATACTTCTTCAAGGTAGTTCTCTTTGACATCCAGTTCACTATAGTATCTGTGAGTCCAAGGAAGCTTGTTAGAAAAAATGTTGCAGACTAGTGATACTTTTACTCTTGGCACAGTGGTTTCAGATCCTACCAAAGAGTTAATTATTTGTCAGTTCCTGTATCTACCAGATAAAACAAACAAAAAGACTCCTGTCCTTCTAAAGGTACTGAATTTCAAAACAAGTGATTTCTCTCTAGATCTGTTTTTATTTGAATACTGACTTTAACTGTAGTTTGATTCTTTCTTTATAAACCTCAACTTCTTACTGTTTGAAGATCTGAAAATTATAACCTATTCTCACACACACACACACACACAAAAGGCCATCCTTGTTCAAAGACAAATGCACGTTTACTTAAAGTGCAAACGTTTATGTGGCACACCCAGATAAGAAATAAAAGACTGACTAGGGCAGGATTCTATAACACTGATGCTTTTCTGTTTACTCTGGAAACTAAGATAGCTAGCTGGAACCCACTAAATCTGAATGCCTCTCTGCAACAATATCTGAAAATAGCCTCTATATATAGGACATTTTTCTTCAAGGATTCAGTGGAAATAGCTGATCCAGACCATGTTATCAGAGCTATATGGAATATACCAAATGGGAACTTAATTATGTGGGTTTCCCAGGGGGCTCAGTGGTAAAGAATCCACCTGCCAACAGGAGACGTGGGTTTAATCCCTGGGTCAGGAAGATCCCCTGGAGAAGAAAACGGCAACCCACTCTAATATTCCTGCCAGGGAAATCCCACAGGCAGAGGCACCTGGCTGGCCACACACAGTCCACGGGGTTGGAGAGAATCAGACACAACTTAACAACTAAACAACAACAAACAGCACCTAATTATGGACCAAAATTATAATATATACACAAGGGGTTGAGGAGAAGGCAGTGGCACCCCGCTCCAGTACTCCTGCCTGGAAAACCCATGGACGGAGGAGCCTGGTGGGCTGTAGTCCATGGGGTCGCTGAGGGTCGGACACGACTGAGCAACTTCACTTTGACTTTTCACTTTCATGCATCGGAGAAGGAAATGGCAACCCACTCCAGTGTTCTTGCCTGGAGAATCCCAGGGACGGGGGAGCCTGGTGGGCTGCCATTTATGGGGTCACACAGAGTCGGACACAACTGAAGTGACTTAGCAGCAGCAGCAGCAGCAGCATACAAGGGGTTGTAATACTAATTTCTATTCCCACCTCCCTCAGGACTCCATGAAACCCTTAGCCACATATACCAAGTGAATCTCACATGTTCTGTCCTCATCTTTATCATATTCTTTTTTGTTGCCCTGGTCCCAGATTTTCTTTCCATCTGGGCTGTAATGATCTGTCTCTCCATTTGCAATTGCTAGAGTTTAGTACAGAATCTTTATAAAGTATATTTCTGAGCATACTTGATTTTCTTCAATACTAAATTTCTAGATAAATTAGCTATTACACTTAAGAGTAATTTCCCTTTTAAGATGGAACTCAGGTCTCTGTCTCTGTCATGGTTTATATATAGTAAGATATAGTAGAAAAGAGAGAGGAGGTATATACCCACCTGCTCTATCTTCCATCAGTTAAAAAAAAAAAAAAACCAGCTGGTTCTAAACTATAAAGTTCTTTTCAATCTCCATAAACCCCCTTGATATCTATGATATCCCTCACTTGTCACTACGAGGTAGTTTAAAGGTAGCCTCACACTTTTCGCTGCTCCTCTCATTGAAAGGTAGATGCAAACATCCCTTCCCTTGAATCTGGCTGGTCTAAGAGACTTGCTTGGCAAATATATGTGGCAAGAGATTAAGACATTATAGGGCTTCTGAGTTACAAGAAGCCTTACAAGCTACTGCCTGAGCTTCTACCACGTTGGGGGGGGGGGGGGGGGAGCCAGCAGGAAGAAGTCCATCTACCCCAAGAGTTCCGTGCTGTAAGGAAGCCCCAGCTATCCACACAGCAGGCTGGATGAAAATACACAGCCAGCCCCAGCGGGTGCAACCAACCCAGCTCGGACCGTGAGAGGAGACGACCTGGGTGTTCCGAACAGACATGCACGACAGAAGACTCAGCCAGCGGTTAGAACCAAGGCCCCAGGACTCAGGCCTCCGTCACGTCCTCCCAGCTGTCTCCTGGCACTCAAGTCTCCTGAGGGTTCACCCCTCACGGAGTACAGAGGAGCCGTCTTGAGGGTCTTCTGCAAACACCTGCCCCTCAGCATGAGAGTCCCAGTAAAACAGTCACTGCTTCATACCACTAAACTCGAGGGTCATTTGTTTTGCAGGGAGAAATAAGTGGAATGACTAACAAACACCTCCTTTGGCTTTGTTTAGTCATTTCACAGTGTTTATCAAGAAGTTTACCTTAAAAGAGAAGTTTACATTAGTACACACAGTAGTCGCTAATGCTGCTTAAAGATAGAAAATCTTAATTACGAGGGAATGTGTTAAAATCTAGTATTATAGCAATATATTCCTAAGCATAATGGCGTTTTACTGCTATAGTAAAAAGCAAAATGTATATCTTCTCTTTTCACAGGTATCTGAGATGTTATTATTGGGCAGTTCGAACTTTGATTACCATTGGGGGCCTTCCAGAACCACAAACTTCATTTGAAATTGTTTTTCAACTGTTGAACTTCTTTTCTGGAGTTTTTGTGTTCTCCAGCTTAATTGGTCAGGTAAATTGAGATGTGAATCCCTAGATACATGATGCTGTCATTTTTGAAAGCCTAACAATTTTTTATAAATTTTACATAGGAAAAATCAAAATCTACATGGTGCTTTTTAAATTTTACTACCTTTCATCTCTTTTAATGAATTGAAGGGGGCTTCTATCAGAAATCCTGTACACAATGAATATCTGTTAGACTCTCAGAGAGTCACATTTCTAAGTTTTTCAGAAAACCTTTAGAAGCTCTCTTTTTTTTTTTACTTAAACTTCAAATATGGGTTAAAGTCAACTTCAGAGGTCATTTAAATCAGAGATTACCAAATGTCATCTAAATTAATTTAAAAATCGTTGGTTCATAAATGTTTATTATGGCATCTGCTTGTCCTTATTCTCAAGGAATCAGTCTTGTGAAAAAGTAAATCAAATACCCAAATAACTTTATTGCAAGATAATTGGCATTTGCAGAGGTTGGAGCCCAGCACCTTTGTGATTTCTCAGATCACAAGAAATAAAAAGCTCAGCAGCATAGTGTCTTTGTACTTCCTTGTAAGGCACTTTTGGGCTTCCTTTGTGGCTCAGCTGATAAAGAATCCACCTGCAATGTGGGAGACCTAGGTTCGATCCCTGGGTTGGGAAGATCCCCTGGAGAAGTAAGGCACTTTACACACTATATGTCTGAAAGCAAAAAGGCAACTTGAGATTTGTAAATAGTTAGACAAAAATCACAAAATGATTATTACCACCAGATAAGTGACTGATTCCCACTCACTACACTAACAGCGCTATGAATATAAGCCATGCTTTAACAACATTTAGCAATGAAAATCATTTTTTATAACATTTAAAGAAAGGGCAACCCACTCCAGTATCTTGCCTGGGAAATCTCCTGGACAGAGGAGCCCTGCAAGCTATAGTCCATGGGGTCGCAAAGAATCAGACACGACTGAAGTGACTAACCAACACAAAGCTGATCACAAATAGTCAAAACTCAAATCCTCCTTCCATGAATGTCAAGGGGCTGCTCGCCATGATAAGTTCCAGAGGGGAGTTTGAAAGCTCTGTATTAGATCAGAAGAAGGAAGCTTCCCAGGAGCTTTCATGGAGGAGAAAATGTCTTTGCAACATCTTAAAAAAACACAGGATTCTGTAGTTACAGAGAGATAGTTCAATCAATCAGAAACTATGTGTGAAGGATAGCAATAATAGAGCACCACATACGTTTGACGAAATGGAAGAGTGTCGGAACAGCTGGAGTGAAAGACACCCGTAAACAAGGTTAGAGACGCAGTAAGGACCAGACAGTCTAAGGACTCTGAATGTTGCAGATGTTGCACTTCATCTTAAGGGCAATGGGAAGTCAGCCAGGAAGGAATTTTGAACAAAGAGATTTACGGAAGATCAATCAAAACATAAGTTGGAAGGGTTATACTGTTTTAAGGGCTTACCAGGTGGCTCTAGTGGTTTAAAAAAAAAAAATTCTGCCTGCCAATGTAGGAGAAAGAGACACAGGTTTGATCCCTGGGTCAGGAAGATCCCCTGGAGGAGGGCATGGCAAGCCACTCCAGTATTCTTGTCTGGACAGAGGAGCCTGGCAGGCTAGAGTCAATAGGGTTGCAAAGAGTCAGGCACAACTGGAGCCACTTGGCATGCACACATGCATACTGTTTAAAATATAGGTTTTATCATCATTTACAGATGGTGAGGGCAACAGATCAGGAGACCATGGACGCTGAAAAGATAGTCTGTTATACAAATAGAGCCAGGAGTGGGTGGGCACTCCCTGCCTAGAGGGCTACTTAGGAGGGAACCAGGAAAGGAACTGGTCAAGCAGGTAACAACGTTTAAGACTGGCAAGTTTGCATCATTTCAACAGCCTCTGGAGTATAGGGACTTTCTCAGTGGCCTGGCACTTGACCCTGAGGTGACTGGGGCAGGTGGAGAGTGGCCTGGACTATGAGAGCCAGTGAAGAAGGCTGCTGAAGTCAGGGCTCAGGACTGGCTATTTTGCATATGAAAGGAGCTCTCCCAGTAGAGTTGTTTGCAATCTTTGTGTGCCCAGTCTTGTCCTACTCTGCAACCCCGTGGGACTGTAGCCCACCAGGCTCCTCTGTCCATGGGATTTTCCCGCCACGAAATACTGGAGTGAGTTGCCATTTCCAGCTCCAGGGCATCTTCCCAATCCAGGGGTGGAACCCACATCTCTTGCATCTCCCGCATTGACAGGGAGGTGCTCTACCACTGTGCCACCTGGCTTAGCTAACTCTGGGAGAGATAGTCCAAGAAATCAAAGCATCAAAATACAAAAAATTTTTAAAAAATGGTGAATATATGCCACTTCAACCTGAACGTGGTAATTGAGTAGACAGAGAGATTGTAAAGGAAACTCTATTTAGAAAATATTTCAGTTTGGAAGGTGAACACTATGCAGTTAAAAACTATGAGTATAAATTAGCATAATCGTAATGCTTGGGGAGACACATTAACAGTGTTTGAAAATAGGAAGTTTGTTTATAGAGAAAGGCAATTAATTTGAATATAAATGCAACTAATTTGAATATAAATGGCAAAGATCATATTATTTTATAACTTCTAAAATCTACGTGAAGTAGCCAGATCTCCTTCAGTATTTTCTCAGTGTTGCAGTTGGGACAACTCTAGTTTGAGGAGATTAAAAAGTATCCTGAATTCATACATGTAATTCAGAAGTCATAAGATAAGACCATGTAATATCAATAAAAATAGTAAAATCTGGCATATTAAGCAGTTACTATGTTCAAGGGACTTCTTACAAGATTAAAAAACTACGTCCAGCTCCAGTTAAAATTCCGTTCGAAGTGGTTTTTGGACTGAGTAGAAGCATCTCCTGAGAAATTCAGAATTTAGGCATCACCCCAAACCTACTGGGTCAGAATTTGCATTCTAATAGTATCTTCAGAAGATTCATATCCACATGAAAGTCTGAAAGAGCTGCGTTATACCCCACACCACACCTGCCTCTACATTGACTGTGATGTTCCCACAGGATCAATGAGAACCACCAAGTCACTAAAAAATGTAGGAGTAGAGCCGAAAAGAAAGGTTGAGGCAGGAGACAGACTCACAGTGAATGAAAGGTGCTGAGAACAGAAACAAAAGTCAGAAAGTCCTGAATAAAATCTCCACTGATTCAAAACTCCCACATATAACCATGCCAAGAACTACACCCTAGATAATCACATCACATTTTAACGGCAATGTTCTATTCTCGCATACAGCTCATAGAGACTGACATTTTCCTCCTCCAATCTGGAGCACACATCATAGAATATATGTCTTCTTCACCTGCACCATCAAAATCCAACCTTGCACATAAAGCATTCAGATGACTGTCGCCACAAATCCTCTGCCCTCAACACCAATTGATAAGGCTTTTAATTGTCTTGGGTCCCAATTTAAAGCTCTATTAAATCTCCCAACCCAGCCTCTAATATCCCAATTCTCAAGGCCTTAGGTGAGTGGCCTTTGTCTAAAATGGCTTGGGAAAAGGGGGTCTAGGAATTGAGGTTGATGATGAATAGCCCTCAAGGGGTAGGTTAGGAACTGGAAAAGGTGTGTCCAGTTGACTCTCTGCATAGGTCCTCAGTCAATCCTCCCAACAAGTAGAAGAACCTGTTAACTCTAAAAATGGAAACTGAGGAGGGCATCGCAACAAAAGAGCCATTTTTGACCTAGACATCAAAGAATGAGTGGTTTTTCCATAAGCAGAAAAGGCTCAGCTACTAGAATGAATGAGCGAAGTCTTAAGAGTGTGAAAGCGAGGCCCAGGTTTTCCTCCCTATTATAAACCCACAGTCAAAGCAAATTTACAACCACAAGCTTCCCTCTATGTGAGAGGAAGAGTCGAGCTATATATCTTTTTTGTGCTGAGACCTTAAAGATCAGCTTTTAACCTAGAGCGGGTTTTTATGGCCGAGTTATAAACATCCAAGAACTAAAACCTGACAGTTCCTTAAGTATTGTCACGTCTGTAGATGATGCTTCAGTCATTTCAGCACATTTCAGCTTCTGCTGAATACTACGCCTTAAGCATGGTGAGATTTGATTTTATCTGTCTAAACAACACAAAGGGAAGGACAGAGGCTGCAGTTTCATGATGAATTGAGTCCATATAGCCAGCCACACTGCAAAATCTGTGAAGGATGCTTGCAAAACGAGATTCACCGAAATGGACTAGCCATTCTGCCATGTAATTAATTGCTTAACTTTCTTCACACATTTCTTGCATAAGCACAAGCTATATATTTTTAAAATATCAACTAACATCTTTGCAGTAATATACAAGCTTACAAAGAAGAACGTGTGCAGTCACATGCATTATGAGACTGAATCCTCACAAAAGTCTCACATGGTAGATAAAACAGGTTCTATTGTCCTCACTGGGTCAGAAAGGATATGATTTGTCCAATATCTTATCAGTAGGACCCAGTATCGGTGTGTTAAAAGGTCAAGTAGTCAGCATTAGAATGGACTGTGTCATGTGAGAACTCTAATTCAACTGGGCTTGTAGTAACTCTTCCACCTCCTCTGCTGGGTGTGGAGTGACCATATTTGTGGTTTTAGATGCAAGATGTAATTGGGGCAGCTACAGCCAATCAGAACAACTTCCGCATCTGCATGGATCATACCATTGCCTATATGAATACTTATTCCATTCCTAAGATTGTGCAGAATCGGGTCCGGACTTGGTATGAATATACGTGGGCCTCTCAAAGAATGCTAGGTAAGCGTTGCAAATTACTGATTCAGTCCCTGTAAACCGTGTGCCATAATGAAAATCCTGTAAGGCAGTAGCAGAGACTAATTGGATTTGAACAAAAGATCGGGAAACAACTAAATCATCTTTAAAGCAGTCACTTAATACCGTGGGATTTTTTTCTCAAATCAGACATAACTTACTGATTATGCAAATCCTGGAAGGCTTGCTAAATTTTTTTTAGTGTCCAACAGTGTCCAAGTGGTTGTCCAACACTACCTCATCTAATCTTCACCCAGAAAAATGGGGGAAATTAGGTGTTACCAACCCCCTTTTAGGAGACAAGGAAATGGAGGCTCCTGACTGAAAAAAAATGGCCAAGGGCACAGAGCCAGCAAATGGCCTAAACTGAGCTCAGACGTGCACCTGTCCTGCAAACTCTTGCTCTCTCTGCAATATCATCCTCTTCCCAGTGCTCAGCGCTCACAGCAGCCATCTTTCAGGCCACACTCAGCTATAGGTCTCTACCAGGAGACCCTTAACCATTCATGGTGTCTACTATTAGTATCATAGCACTGGAGGTAAAAATAATGTTTACTAAAAGAAATAAAGTAAGTTAAAGATAATGTGCTACTTAACAATGATCAGATTCAACTTTTAGTTTGCACTTCACCCTATAAAATAAGAACTGGTGCTACTGAGAAGTCAGAAAGGCTACTGCCTTCAGAATGCAAATTGCAGTGTGATTCCCAAATCACGAAAGTTCCCAAAAAGCAGGTAAGAACCACTGCTTGTGGATGGTTTTCTTCTCCTCTCTGCTGGTCTTAAAAGATGCCAACCACAGGTTTAGAACATCTTCCTGAATCTAAATGACAAAAATCAAACTTCTTCCTAAGCACCCACGAATATTCCTGAGGGCGTTTCACGCAGGGGGAGGAGCAGGGAGAGAAAGGGTGGCAGACCTCCTCCTTCTTTCCCTGTGGACCCTGCTCCAAACCCTCAGCTTGGGAAGGACCTAGAGATAAGCAGCCCTTGGGAACAAAGAGCTGTGTTTTTATAGGAAGGATTTCCATATTCAGATATGAATCAATATTTGAATATTGATTTGAATATTTGAATCAAAATTAGACAGCATGGATTTTTTTTTTTCTAAATGGATGTAAGAAAACATCACACGTAATCAGCTTTCAGAAACCAGTGCTATACTATAGACTAAGAATGGGTAGTCTTGTTCATGGACCATTTTATCAGCCTAAAGGCCCATCATTTAATTCACAGGTAGAGACGTCTTTAATATATTCACACAGTTCATCGAGTTAATAAGCAAGGAAATAACAATCGTTTGAATTTGCTCACTTAATACATTTCTTCTTTAGATTCCGCTCCCAGCTCAGCCACTCACCACTTATGCTGAAACAAGTCACTTAACACTTTTGCTCTGACTTTCACCTCCCGTTTAGTTTCTTCTTTCCAGAAAGCAGGAATGAACATACTTAGGGTTGTCCCAAGTGTTCAATAAGATCATGACAGAACTCTGTAAGCCACGTGGTACTCGTTATACTCATTTTCCTTTGCCATCCCTAGGATGTTAGGGCTGCTGGATCAGAAGATGGGAACCAGATCCTTTTCCCACCCCAGTTTGTTCACTAGCCTTGGCCCCATCCTCTCTAAACTTTATATCTAAAGTTTCAGCGAGCACAAAGTTCCGGAATTATTCAGAACTGTCGTGTAGCCAATAGTGAAAATACGTTTCTTTTCCATTGTGATGGGTATGCGAAAATATAGACAGTGGTGCAGCTGTTTATTTACAAAACAAGAGTTGGCATTTTGTTTCTGTTACTGTTTGANGGCACAGAGCCAGCAAATGGCCTAAACTGAGCTCAGACGTGCACCTGTCCTGCAAACTCTTGCTCTCTCTGCAATATCATCCTCTTCCCAGTGCTCAGCGCTCACAGCAGCCATCTTTCAGGCCACACTCAGCTATAGGTCTCTACCAGGAGACCCTTAACGATTCATGGTGTCTACTATTAGTATCATAGCACTGGAGGTAAAAATAATGTTTACTAAAAGAAATAAAGTAAGTTAAAGATAATGTGCTACTTAACAATGATCAGATTCAACTTTTAGTTTGCACTTCACCCTATAAAATAAGAACTGGTGCTACTGAGAAGTCAGAAAGGCTACTGCCTTCAGAATGCAAATTGCAGTGTGATTCCCAAATCACGAAAGTTCCCAAAAAGCAGGTAAGAACCACTGCTTGTGGATGGTTTTCTTCTCCTCTCTGCTGGTCTTAAAAGATGCCAACCACAGGTTTAGAACACCTTCCTGAATCTAAATGACAAAAATCAAACTTCTTCCTAAGCACCCACGAATATTCCTGAGGGCGTTTCACGCAGGGGGAGGAGCAGGGAGAGAAAGGGTGGCAGACCTCCTCCTTCTTTCCCTGTGGACCCTGCTCCAAACCCTCAGCTTGGGAAGGACCTAGAGATAAGCAGCCCTTGGGAACAAAGAGCTGTGTTTTTATAGGAAGGATTTCCATATTCAGATATGAATCAATATTTGAATATTGATTTGAATATTTGAATCAAAATTAGACAGCATGGATTTTTTTTTTTCTAAATGGATGTAAGAAAACATCACACGTAATCAGCTTTCAGAAACCAGTGCTATACTATAGACTAAGAATGGGTAGTCTTGTTCATGGACCATTTTATCAGCCTAAAGGCCCATCATTTAATTCACAGGTAGAGACGTCTTTAATATATTCACACAGTTCATCGAGTTAATAAGCAAGGAAATAACAATCGTTTGAATTTGCTCACTTAATACATTTCTTCTTTAGATTCCGCTCCCAGCTCAGCCACTCACCACTTACGCAGAAACAAGTCACTTAACACTTTTGCTCTGACTTTCACCTCCCGTTTAGTTTCTTCTTTCCAGAAAGCAGGAATGAACATACTTAGGGTTGTCCCAAGTGTTCAATAAGATCATGACAGAACTCTGTAAGCCACGTGGTACTCGTTATACTCATTTTCCTTTGCCATCCCTAGGATGTTAGGGCTGCTGGATCAGAAGATGGGAACCAGATCCTTTTCCCACCCCAGTTTGTTCACTAGCCTTGGCCCCATCCTCTCTAAACTTTATATCTAAAGTTTCAGCGAGCACAAAGTTCCGGAATTATTCAGAACTGTCGTGTAGCCAATAGTGAAAATACGTTTCTTTTCCATTGTGATGGGTATGTGAAAATATAGACAGTGGTGCAGCTGTTTATTTACAAAACAAGAGTTGGCATTTTGTTTCTGTTACTGTTTGACTGTTTCCTGAACTTCGGTATTGTTTATTAACGACTCTTATTTGTGGGTTGATGTGTTTATCTCTGTGAAGATGAGTCCGATCTCCTTGAGACGCTGCCGACCACCATGCAGCTCGCCCTCACTGTCGACGTCAACTTCGGCGTCATCAGCAAAGTCGACCTGTTCAAGGCAAGTGCTTCTCCAGTGCGTAGGAAGGCAACACATCAACTTCCCGATAAATATCAAAGCTCTCCCTTAATACAGCATTTATGATTTTTTGCCCTATTTTTAATAAAATGAAAGTTATCTGGAGGTTTTATGTGAAAATAGAGTCAGCAGATGACTTATTCTTCAGCAGCCTCTGTCCTAATTGGCGTCAAAGAAGAAGGGCTCTTCTGGCATTAATTTAAATATAATTAAATCCTACAGCTCTATGTCTTTGCTACTAAGCACGTCATTTCCCATTTATGAATATGCCTTGGCAATGCATGACAATCGGGCCCCAGATTAGCTCTGGATTGGCCTGACAATCAGAGAATCAGCACCTAATTATGTCTCTAATACAAATGATTTGGATTCAAACGTTTTACATGGCCAAATTCAAATTTAGAGGTCTTTTTTGTAAAGAAAAAAATGTACAGCAAAGAAATTTCAATGTTTGGAAAGTTTCTAATTTTCCTTTTCTTAATGCAGTATATTACATGTAAGGGTCTTTCACCTAACACTTATTCTGTGTGGGGCACTCACTGATTCATCTGCTTAATTAACTCATTCAACAAACATTTATTCTATTCTTACTTAAATGTTCCCAGCACCATTTTCGCTACTAGGAATTCGGTGGTTAAAAAAAAATACTTGCACACATGGAGCTTAAATTTCGAAAGTTCAGTTCAGTCACTCAGTTGTGTCCGACTCTTTGCAACCCCATGAATCGCAGCACGCCAGGCCTCCCTGTTCATTACCATCTCTCGGAGTTCACTCAGACTCACGTCCATCGAGTCCGTGATGCCATCCAGCCATCTCATCCTCGGTCGTCCCCTTCTCCTCCTGCCCCCAATCCCTCCCAGCATCAGAGTCTTTTCCAGTGAGTCAACTCTTTGCATGAGGTGGCCAAAGTACTGAAGTTTCGGCTTTAGCATCATTCCTTCCAAAGAAATCCCAGGGTTGATCTCCTTCAGAATGGACTGGTTGGATCTCCTTGCAGTCCAAGGGACTCTCAAGAGTCTTCTCCAACACCATAGTTCAAAAGTATCAATTCTTTGGTGCTCAGCCTTCTTCACAGTCCAACTTTCACATCCATACATGACCACAGGAAAAACCATAGCCTTGACTAGATGGACCTTAGTCGGCAAAGTAATGTCTCTGCCTTTGAATATGCTATCTAGGTTGCTCATAACTTTTCTTCCAAGGAGTAAGCGTCTTCTAATTTCATGGCTGCAGTCACCATCTGCAGTGATTTGGGAGCCCAAAAAAATAAAGTCTGACATTGTTTCCACTGTTTCCCCATCTATTTGCCATGAAGTGATGGGACTGGATGCCATGATCTTTGTTTTCTGAATGTTGAGCTTTAAGCCAACTTTTTCACTCTCCACTCTCACTTTCATCAAGAGGCTTTTTAGCTCCTCTTCACTTTCTGCCATAAGAGTGGTATCACCTGCATATCTGAGGTTATTGATATTTCTCCTGGCAATCTTGATTCCAGCCTGTGTTTCTTCCAGTCCAGCATTTCTCATGATGTACTCTGCATATAAGTTAAATAAGCAGGGTGACAATATACAGCCTTGACGTACTCCTTTTTCTATTTAGAACCAGTCTGTTGTTCCATGTCCAGTTCTAACTGTTGCTTCCTGACCTGCATACAGATTTCTCAAGAGGCAGGTTAGGTGGTCTGGTATTCCCATCTCTTGAAGAATTTTCCACAGTTTATTGTGATCCACACAGTCAAAGGCTTTGGCATATTCGATAAAGCAAAAATAGTTTTTCTGGAACTCTCTTGCTTTTTCCATGATCCAGTGGATGTTGGCAATTTGATCTCTAGTTCCTCTGCCTTTTCTAAAACCAGCTTGAACATCAGGGAGTTCACGGTTCATGTATTGCTGAAGCCTGGCTTGGAGAATTTTGAGCATTACTTTACTAGCATGAAAAAGCAATATAGAACATGTGTGGAGGTGACAATGCTAGGAACAGAATTAAGCAGGTTAAGGAGAGTGAGGATGGTATTGGCCATGAAAGCTTTGCTGTAGGGAAGTGCAGCTGAGTACTGGGGCAGAGGACTGCAGGAAGCAAGGGAGTGAGTGCGCAGGTACTGGGAGCAGGAAAGGAGGGATAGACGGAGAGCGTGCCCTGCAGGAGGATGGACGAGATGAATCTCTGGTCTACGAGGCTAAAGGCAGAGTGATGTGCAGCAAGAGGAGGCAGAGGAGCGGAAAACCCGGAATGATCGGTCAGGGCAAGTTAATGGAGGGCTTTGGAGGCTGTGGCGTAAACTTCCGGTTGTCCTCTGAGATGCAGAAACCATGAAGATCTTGAGCAGAAGTTGACCTACTTGAGATCTTTTTGAAAGGGATTTTTTCCTACTGTGTGGAGAATAGACCACAGAAGCAAATATGGAAATCAGGGAAGCCAAGGAAGGATCACCATCTATAGAATTCTATAGAGATAATGGCGCTCAGACCCAGAGTAGTTGGAGCAGTTTGTGTGTGTGTGTGTGTGTGTGTGTGAGAGAGAGAGAGAGAGAGAGAGAGAGAGATCAGTCACTCAGTCGTCCAACTCTATGTGACCCCATGCAACAGAGTTAAGAAGTGGCCCAATATTGGATGCATTCAAAGAAAGAGCCTATAGTTTTTGCTATTTGATTGTGTGAAGAGAGAAAAAAATCAAGGATAATTTAGGATTTAAGCTGAGGAACAGTAAGAACAAAGATGCCATTTGCAAAATAGGAAATTTTAAAGCAAGCATAGAGTGAGAAAGATAGAAATAGATTATTTGGAGATGTGTTAGTGTGAGGTGAGAACCAGAATTCAGATGGAATGTCATGTAGGCAGTTTGATAAATAAATCTGAGTTCAGAGGAGAGGTCCAAGCTGGAGCCATAAATTTGGGCAAATCAATATACTGATGGGTTTTAAGCTAAGGACTTGATATGACCCCCTGTTATGTAATCCACACAGAAAGATATGACTTGAAAATAGGTGAAAGATACTTTTGCGTAAAAGATGAAGAAGCAGACACTATCCTGAAATGGTTAGGCAGGGTCACTCTCGATATTAGCTTAAACCAAGACTGCAGGAAACTAGAGATAGGTCAGTATCCTAGACCCTTTTCTTGGGTGATATGTCCTGCTCTAAATTTCCATAAGGATTTGAATGAAGATATAAACCATGTGATTTTCAAATTGGCAGATGAAACAAAGCAGGAGGAATAGTTAAAAATGTGTTAGATGACTAAACTTAAAATTAACTGAATACTTTCAAACAATGAGCAAAACCAAGATTAACTTCCATAGGCATAAAAGAAAAACCCTGAATTTAGTCCTAAAATTATAAAAGAGCAATAGTTTTATAACAATTTTTTTAATACCTTGGAGTTTTAGTTGACCTCAAGCTACATGAGTCAATATTTATATACAATATCGCCCTAAAATTTAACCTAATATGAGCTTTCTTGATTATTGCAGCTGCATTTCTTTTAACATATATGGTAAATAACCAGTTTTAAGAAGTGAAGTGAAAGCCACTCAGTCGTGTCTTTTTGCGACCCCATGGACTATACAGTCCAAGGAATTCTCCAGGCCAGAATACTAGAGTGGGTAGCCTTTCCCTTCTCCAGGGGATCTTCCCAACCCAGGGATCAAACCCAGGTCTCCTGTAGTGCAGGCAGATTCTTTACCAGCTGAGCCAAAAGGGAAGCTCAGTTTTAAGAAGGGCTTTGACAAATTAGAGTATCTTTCAGGAGATAAGAAATATGGATTGAGTAGAAGAGAATCCAGAAGATAGCAAAAGAATGATTTTAGAAACAAAATTATTCTATAATGGTACAAATCAGACCAACGACTGCTTATAATTGGGAGTGGGACGGGGAACCTGGTGGGCTGCCGTCTATGGGGTCGCACAGAGTCGGATACGACTGAAGCGACTTAGCAGCAGCAGCAAAAAGATATTAACTATGAGGAGACATGAGGGAATTTTATGGAGTGATAGAATTTTTTTGTCTTACTAGGGAAGTGTCACAATGTCATTTGTCAAAATTGATCTGTCCTTTAAAATTTATATATTTTGCAGCATATAAATTATTCTTCAGTTAGAAAAAGAATGGCTTCAAAAGAATATGTATAGATGCTGAGTATATTTAGTTATTGGGAAAATTAATTCAAGAGCAACAGTGGTTACATAGAGTAATGTTTGTTAAATGAGCAAGGAATAACGTTTACTCTCCCTATTTCGGCAAAATAACACTCAACTGTAAACCCCATTTCAAACCTGCAGATACATCTACTGGAATAAAACATTCTTGGAGAAAAAAGCTTGGTCCTAGTGGTCTTGATCCCCACAGGAGGGGTCTTAGGAGGAAAGAGAGAGGACGGGAGGGAAGGTGCCCTGGGGTCAATTTCTGGAGATTTTAGAATGTAGTTTCCTAATTGGAAAGCGGTTTCCAATTTCTAGTACAAGCGCCACAGTGGAAGCTCTGGTGAAGTAGAAGCATGTGGAATGTGTTCAGTTTTCTGATTTTCTATCAGGGATATAAGAAAGGGATTTCTACCTTGGTTAACAGGTGCCTCTAAATAAATCGTTTTTAAGCTGCAGCTTGCAATTCATTCGGGGATCATGAATGCTATTAAATGAGTCATAACCAACATATAAAATAGACAAGAAAATATCAGAGCACTCAGTTCAGTTCAGTCGCTCAGTCGTGTCTGACTCTTTGCGACCCCATGAATTGCAGCATTTCATGGCTACAGTCACCATCTGCAGTGATTTTGGAGCCTAAAAAGATAAAGTCTGACACTGTTTCCACTGTTTCCCCATCTATTTGCCATGAAGTGATGGGACCAGATGCCATGATCTTCGTTTTCTGAATGTTGAGCTTTAAGCCAACATTTTTGCTCTCCTCTTTCACTTTCATCAAGAGGCTTTTTAGCTCCTCTTCTCTTTCTGCCATAAGGGTGGTGTCATCTGCATATCTGAGGTGATTGATATTTCTCCCGGCAATCTTGATTACAGCTTGTGTTTCTTCCAGTCCAGCATTTCTCATGATGTGCTCTGCATATAAGTTAAATAAGCAGGGTGACAATATACAGCCTTGATGTACTCCTTTTCCTATTTGGAACCAGTCTGTTGTTCCATGTCCAGTTCTAACTGTTGCTTCCTGACCTGCATACAGATTTCTCAAGAGGCAGGTTAGGTGGTCTGGTANTTTGCATTTCTTTTCCATGGGGATGGTCTTGATCCCTGTCTCCTGTACAATGTCACGAACCTCATTCCATAGTTCATCAGGCACTCTATCTATCAGATCTAGGCCCTTAAATCTATTTCTCATCTCCACTGTATAATCATAAGGGATTTGATTTAGGTCATACCTGAATGGTCTAGTGGTTTTCCCTACTTTCTTCAATTTAAGTCTGAATTTGGTAATAAGGAGTTCATGATCTGAGCTACAGTCAGCTCCTGGTCTTGTTTTTGTTGACTGTATAGAGCTTCTCCATCTTTGGCTACATAGAATATGATCAATCTGATTTCTGTGTTGACCATCTGGTGATGTCTATGTGTAGAGTCTTCTCTTGTGTTGCTGGAAGAGGGTGTTTGCTATGACCAGTGCATTTTCTTGGCAAAACTCTGTCAGAGCACTACACACATAAATAAGGGTAAGCATTATACTACAGAATTTTTGTTTCTGTTATTTATTCTTTTAAATATACATATACATATCTATGGGCTTTCCAGATGGCGCTAGTGGTAAAGAATCTGTCTGCCAAAGCAGGAGACCTAAGAGACGTGCGTTCAATCCCTGGGTCAGGAAGATCCCATGGAGGAGGGCAAGGCAACCCACTCCGTATTCCTGCCTGGAGAAGCCCATGGACAGAGGAGCCTGGCGGCTATGGTCCATGGAGTCAGACACCAGTGAGTGACTTTCACATCAATGACTGGCTTAACTGAGACTAAGTGAGAACAACCAGAGCTATGTTTAAGAAAACAAAACCTTTAACTGATACACCGATAACTTTTACAGAATTATCTCTGACTTGGGAAGTTATCAGTTTCCAGCCTCAGAGTTATTTTTCTTTTGTTTTTGCATATATTTTTGGAAATCCATAAAATCAACAATATCTAATTGAGAAAACAAGGTTAGATCATCACATGTTGCTACCATTATTCATAAACATAGATTCATTCTTCCCTGACATTTCCATTAAAGATGTAGTTCCTTCCAGAAAGAACCCATTTCCATTTATATCTCTGTTAAATGAAAAAAGTTATCTTTTCCCCTAAAGCCAGTGAAGTAGAAAATAAGCAGGTATGGAAAAATTCCTAAATTTATTTCTTTTCTAAATCTTACGAAGACAATCTTTGTAGTTAACACAAATTTGTTATTTTCTTAGGGAGGAAATAGACTGACTAAGGAATCCTTCACCCTTAGCTCGTAAATTATACCCAGTTGACGTGTCGCTTCTCATTCAGCCAGAGTTCACTGAGAGTCACCTCTGCCAGCGAGTGTCTGAGGCACAAAGGAGAAAACCTTTGTGTCTATTGGGCGGCTTTGGAGTGAAAAGAGGGCGGCTCCCAGGCAGCCCCCTTGTTGTCACTCGTTAGGACCAGGGCATGTGGCAGCAACTAGACAGTCTAGAAAGGTCAGCTGAAGCCGGGCCAAGGCATGCGGGCCCAATCCTGCAGGCCAAGGAAGCTGGAAACGAGGAAACCAACAGCACAGATTTCAGTTTTACAAAGACAAGAAATGGGGATACTTGGAATAGAACAGAACATCCAGGGATAACAACAACAAAAAAAAGTGACTGTCAACTGTTAACAACCTCCATATCTTGAATTCTCCCTGAAAACGGATCTTCCATATCTTTAAAAGGCCAGCAGGCAGGAACAGAGAGAAAAAGAGATAGAGTTAGTGCACGCACGCGCGCACACACACACACACACACACACACACGTACACACACAGAGAAGGACACCAGGACTGGGAGCTGGCGGGCATGCTTTGTGTCTTTCCAATCTTCAGGATTAGGGTAAATTAAAAGTACTTGAAAATCACTTAATTCACAAATACCTAGTGTAAGATGCCCTAAAGAATACTTTATGCAAAGAGCTGGACATGACTGAGGGACTGAACTGAAAGAATACTTTTAAGTTTGTATCTTGAATCTTCAATCAGAAATTTCACAAGGACTTTTCTCCACTTTGTAAATGTGTGAAGGGATGCAGATGTGGTAGAATTTGTTTGCAATGTAGCACCAGAAAATAAGTCTATGCTAAATAAATTAGAATAAACTAACAAATTAGAATAAGCTTGTTTCAGCTTTTCCAAAGATACATGTCTGTTGCTTTAATTGTGCATTGTATTCAATTTTTAAAAGGACGGTTCAGTTCAGTTCAGCCACTCAGTCATGTCCAACTTTGCAGCCCCATGGATTGCAGCACGCCAGGCCTCGCTGTCCATCACCAACTCCCAGAGTTTACTGAAACTCATGTCCATCAAGTTGTTGATGCCATCCGATCATCTCATCCTCTGTCGTGCCCTTCTCCTCCCACCTTCAATCTTTCCCATCATCAGAGTCTCTTCAAATGAGTCATTTCTTTGCATCAGGTAGCCAAAGGATTGGAGTTTCAGCTTCAACATCAGTCCTTCCAATGAATATTCAGGACTGATTTCCTTTAGGATGGACTGGCTGGATCTCCTTGCAGTCCAAAGGACTCTCAAGAGTCTTCTCCAACACCACAGTTCAAAAGCATCAATTCATCAACACTCAGCTTTCTTTATATTCCAATGCTCACATCCATACATGACTCCTGGAAAACCCATAACCTTGACTAGATGGGCCTTTGTTGGCAAAGTCATATCTCTGTTTTTTAATATGCTGTCTAGGTTGATCATAACTTTCCTTCCAAGAAGTAAGTGTCTTTTAATTTCATGGCTATAGTCACCATCTGCAGTGATTTTGGAGACCAAAAAAATGAAATGTGTCACTGTTTCTGTTGTTTCCCCATCTATTTCCCATGAAGTGATGGGACTGGATGTCATGATCTTAGTTTTCTGAATGTTGAGTTTTAAGCCAACTTTTCACTCTCCTCTTTCACTTTCATCAAAAGGCTCTTTAGTTCTTCTTCACTTTCTGCCATAAGGGTGGTGTCATCTACATATCTGAGGTTATTGATATTTTTCCTGGCAATCTTGATTCCAGCTTGTGCTTCATCCAGCCAGGCATTTCCCATGATGTACTCTGCATATAAGTTAAATAAGCAGGGTGACATTATACAGCCTTAACATACTCCATTCCCCATTTGGAACCAGTCTGTTGTTCCATGTCTAGTTCTAACTGTTGCTTCCTGACCTGCATATAGGTTTCTCAAGAGGCAGGTCAGGTGGTCTGGTATGCCCACTGAAGAATTTTCCACAGTTTGTGGTGACCCACACAGTCAAAGTCTTTGGCATAGTCAATAAAGCAGAAATAGGTGTTTTTCTGGAACTCTCTTGCTTTTTCCATGATCCAATGGATGTCGGTAATTTGATCTCTGGTTCCTCTGCCTTTTCTAAATCCAGCTTGAACATCTGGAAGTTCACAGTTCACATGTTATTGAAGTCTGGCTTGGAGAATTTTGAGCATTACTTTGCTAGCATGTGAGATGAGTGCAACTGTGTGGTAGTTTGAACATTCTTTGGCATTGCCTTTCTTTGGGATTGAAATGAAAACTGACCTTTTCCATTCCAAAGAACAACGTGTTTATATTTCTTTCCTTTTAACCTTGGGAAATTTGTTTATTTATTAGGGAAACAGTGAGTGTCCTCATGCTTTAATGAAAGTAATGTAAGTCATGCTGGAGTATCATAAGTTATAATACGGACAATGTTCCATAGAAGTGGTCCATGCTGCCCCTGATCTTTCATTCCCAGGGCTGTCACCACATACCTTGCTGGACCCAGTTGTCTTACGGCCCCTGTATTAGGGTACTCCCAAGAATCAGCCTGCCAATGGTGGAGATGCAGGAGATTCAGGTGGTCCCTCGGATGGGAAGATCCCCTGGAGAAGGAAATGACAGCACACTCCAGTGCTCTTGCCTGGAGAATCCCATGGTGGGCTGCAGTCCAGGGTGTCGCAGAGTTGGACACGACCGGAGGGGGATTTATTTTAAAGAAGGGCTCATGTAATCATGAGGACGGACAGATCCAAAACCTTCAGGACAGGTCAGCTTGTTGGAAACCCTGGAAAGTGTTACTGTTGCAGCTCAAATCCAAAGGCAGTCTGGAGGCAGATTGCCCTGCTCCTCAGGGAACTTCAGACTTTTTTCTCTGAAGGCCTTCAGTTTATTGGATGAGGCCAACCCACATAATAGAGTGGAACTTGCTTTGTGTGTATGCGTGCTACATTGCTCAGTCTTGTCCAGCTCTTTGTGACCCCATGAACTGTGGCCCGCCAGGTTCCTCTGCTCATGGGATTCTCCAGGCAAGAATCCTGGAGTGGGTTGCCATGCCCTCCTCCAGGGGATCTTCCCGACCCNAGTGGAACTTGCTTTGTGTGTATGCGTGCTACATTGCTCAGTCTTGTCCAGCTCTTTGTGACCCCATGAACTGTGGCCCGCCAGGTTCCTCTGCTCATGGGATTCTCCAGGCAAGAATCCTGGAGTGGGTTGCCATGCCCTCCTCCAGGGGATCTTCCCGACCCAAGGATCAAACTCTTATCTCTTATGTCTCCTGCATTGTCAGATGGGTTCTTTACTTCTCAAAAA
Organism: Oreotragus oreotragus; assembly: GCA_006410675.1. Taxonomy (NCBI): domain Eukaryota; kingdom Metazoa; phylum Chordata; class Mammalia; order Artiodactyla; family Bovidae; genus Oreotragus; species Oreotragus oreotragus. Next base: position 53,057 of record SJYX01011317.1, on the reverse strand, counting down.
TCATAGCTATTGTTTATTGGGTTCTGATTGTACTATATTATCTTCTTGGCTATCTTCTCTCAGTTAATTCTCACAGCAAGTCTCTGAGAAAAGTTTTATGACCCCTCATTTTACAGAAAGTAAAAACTATTTACCTGACTGAGGCCAAAGAGCAGGAAGCAGATTTTTACTGCACAGGCTACAGTCTTAGCAGCTCGGTGATGAGACCTTTCAGCTCCCCACCAGCCCTGTCTAGATAAGTGGTAAGATGCTGAGAAGTGTCCCCGGAGTCAAAAAACAGCAACGTGGCATCCTGCGGTGAATGTCACAGACTTGGACTTGGCACATCGATTAGTTTCACACCAGACACCTAAATTTACACACTCTTTGCTACTCTCCTACTAAGACCTCGTAGCTCATGTGGTTTTCCCCCTCTTGTTCAAAGCAGGTAGAACTAAAGTCACAGAATTTCACTAAAACTTTGCTTCAGTCAATTGTGGTGAATTATTAAGATCTGCTTCTTCTACATGGGGTGATCACAGTTTCCAAAGAGCTTCGAGATGTCATTTTTTGACTTTTTTTTTCCACAAAAATGGGTCTCTTTTTTCCAGCCCAAACTCAAGTATTAAGCTAATAAGGAGTGATTCATTCCTATGAGGTTGGACAATTTCCCTTCCTATCTGTTGATTTATTACTTTTGTATTGATTTTTAAATATGTTTTATCAAATTAAATGCAAAGGGAAATCACATTTTGTGTCTACCACTAAATCACCAGAAATGGGAGAAAATTTAGTGAAAGTTCTGTTGCGCCACCTAGTGTGTAGAATTAAGATTGCATTCTTTAGAAACAAAAAGAGCCCCCTGCTTATTGGTACAGAGAGGGCAATGGCACTCCACTCCAGCACTCTTGCCTGGAAAATCCCATGGACGGCGGAGCCGGGTGGGCTGCAGTCCATGGGGTCGCTAAGAGTCTGGCACGACTGAGCGACTTTCCTTTCACTTTTCACTTTCATGCATTGGAGAAGGAAATGGCAACCCACTCCAGTGTTCTTGCCTGGAGAATCCCAGGGACGGGGAACCCTGGTGGGCTGCCGTCTACGGGGTCGCACAGAGCCGGACACGACTGAAGCGACTTAGCAGCAGCAGCTTGTTGGTAGGACTTCCTGGATCGGCTTCCCTGATAGCTCAGCTGGTAAAGAATCCACCTGCAATGCAAGAGACCCCGGTTGGATTCTTGGGTCGGGAAGATCCCCTGGAGAAGGGAAAGGCTGCCCACTCCAGTGTTCTGGCCTGGAGACTTCCATGGACTGTACAGCCCATGGGGTCGCAGAGAGCCGGACACGACTGAGAGACTTTCGCTTTCCCAGATGGAGCGGTGGTGCCCATCTGCCAGTGCAAGAGACACGGACACGGGAGCTCCATCCCTGGCGGGGGAAGACCCGGGAGGCGGAAATGGCACGGCACTCCAGAATTCTCGCCTGGAAAATTCCATGGACGCCCAGGGCTTTGCAAAGGGCTGGACACGCCTGAGCACACAGAGCCCCAGCTCCAAGGTAGGAAAGGAAAGACACCAAACTGGAAACGGAGGTCCCACGGGCTCTCAAGAAGCTCGAAGCGTCTCACCGTCTGCCGCTCAGGGGCGGCTGGGACCCGTCCTGGGGCGGCAAGCAGCGCCTGGGAAGGCTGCGGCGTCAGGGACAGGAGTTTTGTCTGTGAGTGACAGCCTGCGCCAGGGCTGGGGTGGGAAAGGCACTGTTATTTCTTCCCCTCACCCAAGGGTCCACCTATTCACATAGTTCATCCCAGGGGCCTGAAATCAGAGCATTACAGGAGGCTTACCACTTTTCATTTTTAACTTGATGTTTAACCACGGTGGTATTAGTAATACTGTTGCTGCTGCTGCTGCTGCTAAGTCGATTTAGTTGTGTCCGACTCTGTGCAACCCCATAGACGGCAGCCCACCAGGCTCCCCAGTCCCTGGGATTCTCCAGGCAAGAACACTGAAGTGGGTTGCCATTTCCTTCTCCAATGCATGAAAGTGAAAAGTGAAAGGAAAGTCGCTCAGTCGTGTCCGACTTTCATAGACCCCATGGACTGCAGCTTACAGGCTGCTCCATCCATGGGATTTTCCAGGCAAGAGTCCTGGAGTGGGGTGCCATTGCCTTCTAAGAATGCTGTTGCTAGACTTGTTGAAAGTATCCTGACGTTGAGCTTTTAACCCAGATGAACTCCACTCAGGGAAACCGGCTGAGCAGTCACTCTGCCTAAAGCACCAGTGGGGTGCCTCAGACCCTGGACCCCTAAGGTCACTTCTCTCCACTGCCTCCCAAAAGGCAGGCAAACTTTACATAAACAAGATGACATCCTTGGCTGTTGTGTGATAATTCAGTAACTCAAAACATGCAAAGCGCTTATATCAATACATCAGGTATAAGTACATTATTCACATATTGTGATTATTATTACTATCCCTGAGGAATAAAACTGATTCAGCCGCAGAGGAGTTTCCATGCAGGTAAAACCAGTGCGTGGCCATGCTTGATTCTAGGAAGATGGATCAGATTCATCCTCGGGGTTGCATCCAGCTTGTGACTTCTCATTTTGAGTGTGATACTGAGGCTCCTAGAAAAAGAGAATTATTGTTAGTTCTCAGGGAAAGCCTGATGGAAATGACTCTCCTCGTGTTTGCAAATATGAAGTACAGGGTTCTAAGATCACTTAGAACTCAATAAGTTATGCCATCATAGTACCTTGCAAATTATTTATCACATTTGACTTTGCTGCTCCCAAAGCTTCCAATCAATAACATGACTGGCATAGTCGATAGTATGGGCGACTGGGTTCAGAATTCCTGTCTAGACGTATCACCCATCCCTGGCTTGTGGGAGCGCAGTTTCAGATGGGACAGAGCAAGGCCTCATAACAAACAGGGCTGAGTTGAGAAAAGCCTTGAAGACTCTTGCTTATACTTGAGGGTGACTGAAAGTCCCAGCGAGTTATATATTACTGATAATATCTTGAGTTCCTTTTCAAATAACTTTGGGAGAATGAGCTTAGAAATGAAGAAATCCTTCAAGACTGAGAAGGTTAGCACCCAGAGATAAATTTTACCAACTTGACAATTGTGTTCAGAGTTTGCCGGTATTAAAAGGACTTCCTGCGTATGGGAACATTCATCTAACATATAGCTCATGTGTTGAATAAAAACAGAATTTCTCCCAACTTCATTCAGATCTCCAGGAGCCTTATTCAAATATGAATCCAACTTTATACAGCACTGAACTTCCCATAGTTGAAAAGAGAATGCTTTCTAACAACTTCATGACTGAAGGATGTCAGGCCTTATTTATTTAGTACTTGGCATACCCCCAGCCCTGACAAGACACCGGGGAGATGGAAGCCACTGTCTTGCCCTGTTGCTCAGAGTGCAGATTAAACAGTGCGCTTGCCCCGCACACACCCTGGTGAGCCTTCCTCCGACATATCTTCCACATGTGACCTCAGCTGAAGAGTCAATAGACGTCCTGAGCCTCTGTTCCCTCATCTAAAATCCAAGAGTGTTGACAATGTGTTAATGAATATCAGGCCTCACAGGGAGGTTGAAAGAATTAAACAGATATTAAAAAAATTAAACAAAAAATATAAGAAAATAAAATGTAATGCAGATGTATGATAAATACATACAAAAGTGAATATTGGCACTCTCACAGGTACGCTCACTTTATAGAAAAAGGAACGTTTATAGGAACATGGCTGTGTGCTGACTTTCTGAGAATCAGAAATTTTTCCTAATTACTACTATAAAGGAAATGGAGCTGCATTATAAAGGAAAAAATTGCCAACCTGGGATGTGATTCTTTTAAATCATATGATAATGGAACAAACTGTATCTCAAGAAAATAATCATTTGGCAGGGGAGGGGGAGGAGATAATTATTCTCAAATACATCATCAGATATAACGGCTTCCTAACACAAATTTTATTTCACTAAGAGAGAAAGGAAAGACCTAGTCCTAAATCACAGTTGCCCCAAGGCCAGTGGCAACCTGTCCACAAAGCAATCATTAGGGTCCAGAATCAAGTGATGAAGTTTAAGTTGTAGATTTTTTTCTAACACACAATTGCTATGGCCTATTTACATGAATTAATACATATTTTATGCAAATATGTTGATAAAAATATGTATTTGTAATGGTTCATATGTTTTTCTCTGAGGAAATCCAAGACATAAGCTAAAAGCTCTCCTTTTAAGTATTTGGGCATTTCCACTGAGGAAAGCACTAATTAATTGTTTGCTAAGTTATTTTAAGGTTTATCTCCTAGTTTGGTCCAATACTTTCCATTAATTAGATTTCTTTATAGTGCTTTCTGCCAGGGGGTTAACCTGAAAGGTAGAAAAGAAAAGATGAAATGTGGTCCTTCTCAAAGAGGATTTTGTTCCTACAAGAAATCCTAGGATGTGTGTTTTACTTTACTTTTACTGTTATTAATAAAAGTTAAAATTGAGGTCTAATCAGTTCTTCAACCCAGTTCCATTCTCCTTTCTCCCTCCTCAGAGGTGGCCACTAAGATAATTTTAAGAATAGCCTTCCAATCCTCATTTTTATTTTACTTTTTATCCATAAACATCAGTGACTGCCAGTATTATTTTGTTCAGGTTTTTTTCATGGTTGGAGTCACAGTGAACATATTCATTCTATAGCTTGTTTTTGAGCAGAACACATTATTTGTTGAATTCAACCTTATCTAGAGAGAGAGAGAACCAGTGTATTGATTTTAACCACTGTATGCTATTGCAACCTACACATCGTCAGTACTTTTCTCTACCCACAGATTGTGCTTTTCTTGTTTCCAGTCTTTTCAGTACTGAAAATCATACTGCCGCATACATCTTTACATTTATGGAATTGTTGCCATAGGAAAACAACACTTCAAATAATTAATAATTCCTATTAACATAACACAGTTGGGAATATTCATCAAAGTTCATTCCAGCAGGAATTGTTTAAGGAATAAAAACTTTATTTTGGCCTCAGTTCAGTTCAGTCATTTAGTCATGTCTGACTCTTTGCGACCCCATGGACTGCAGCACACCAGACCTCCCTGTCCATCACCAACTCCCAGAGCTTACTCAAACTCATGTCCATCGAGTCAGTGATGTCATCCAACCATCTCATCCTCTGTCATTCCCTTCTCCTCCCACCTTGAATCGTCACCAGCATCAGGGTTTTTTCCAGTGAGTCGGTTCTTCGCACCAGGTGGCCAAAATATTGGAGTTTCAGCTTCAGCATCAGTCCTTCCAATGAACACTCAGGACTGATTTCCTTTAGGATGGACCGATTGGATCTCTTTGCCGTTCAAGGGACTGCAAGCCTACACATTATATTGTATTTTGGCCTATACATTATAAATGTAAAAGTTAAGGTCAAAAACATCAAATTTCAAATTATGCACATTAAAATAAATGTAAGTAGATTTTTAAAAAGATCTTCTCTTTCTGATCATTTGCAATGCTGTTATTCTCCATGCATGGTAAGTTGCCTCAGTCGTGTCTTACTCTTTCTGACCCCATGGACTGTAGCCTGCCAGGCCCCTCTCTCCAGGGGATTCTCCAGGCAAGGATACTGAAGTGTGTTGCCATGCCCTCCACCAGGGAATTTCCCAATCTAGGGATCAAACCCAGGTCTCCTGCATTACAGGCAGGTTCTTTACCATCTGAGCCACTAGGGAGACCCATTATTCTCCATAGGTATAAAAAATTGAGAGTTATCTTCATTGCAGTGATAATCTAGTCACGCTTAAGCTTTAGAATCTTCCCAATATATTTCTAATGAATTTCCTCTGAAATATTGAAAACACGAACTTCCTTTAGGGGGAGGAGAGCTTAAAATAAAGTATTTTTTCCCTAACAGAGTTCTGAGTGGTCAGAACACCAATTTCTGAAATGAAATTTCTCTGAATCAGTGAAAGCATTGAAAGAAATAGAACATTTGAGCCATAGAGTTAGAGAAGCTTTACTAAAAGCGAAATAATAACTTTTAGAAAGAAATTAATGTTTGTCATTTGCCTTAACAAATACGATAACCTATGAGACATAGTAGGAAAAAAGTCAGTATAAGTAAAAATTATACATTTTGCACTAAGCAAATATATAACAAAGAAAGAAGTGGTACACTTCTCTCTTCCCAAAGGATCTTTGCACATCTTTGCAAATATAAATCACACTCATCAAATGACTCGGCTTTGTCACTTCCCATCTCCCCTGTCTCCTGTCTGACTCCCAGGCAGAAGTAAGCGCCCCCACCTCTGAAAAGTTTTGTGGGTATTTACATAACATAACTTACAGCATGATTAATTTTTACCACAAATTACTGTTTTTCTGTTTACTTAAAACATTATTCCCAACTAGACTCACTCTCTTTCACCTCTGATTGGACCAAGGGCATGGTTCATAGCAGTTTCTTGTCATTACGTGTTGGACTGTGTTAAGAAGGTATTCCTACTGGCTTCAGCCTTTCACTCTATTCAAGAGAACCAAAAGCTATAGCTTCTCAAATAAATTGTTAAATCCTAGCTTCAAGTTCATCTGAATGCTTCTCACCCATGGCTATTTGAAAATACTTCAATCATAAATCATTAACTTTCCTTATCAGTCAAGCAAGCCTGAGGTATAAATTTTATATGGATCTAGGTCAAGTGTTTGCTACTGAAATTATTATGGAAACTATGATTGCTAATGGAGAAGGCAATGGCACCCCACTCCTGTACTCTTGCCTGAGAAATCCCAGGGATGGAGGAGCTGGTAGGCTACAGTCCATGGGGTCGCTAAGAGTCAGACATAACTGAGTGACTTCACTTTCACTTTTCACTTTCATGCATTGGAGAAGGAAACGGCAACCCACTCCAGTGTTCTTGCCTGGAGAATCTCAGGGACGGGGGAGCCTGGTGGGCTGCTATCTATGGGGTCACACAGAGTCGGATATGATTAAAGCGACTTAGCAGCAGCAGCAGCATGATTGCTAAAGAAATTATTATCCAATCCATGAACTGGGGGTAGATCCTTTGCTTTTCTACATGGAATTAGTTATCTGAAAATAATAATCTTCCTAAAAAATGGACAGGGACAAGCACAAAAAGAAAGCAGCTACATGCTAACAGTTCTGGGAGGAAAAACTAAAAGTATTTGATGAAAGTCAGTTCAGTTCAGTCACTTAGTCTTGTCCGGCTCTTTGTGACCCCACTGACTGCAGCATGCCAGGCTTCCGTGCCCATCACCAACTCCTGGAGCTTGCTCAAACTCATGTCCATCGAGTCAGTGATGCCATCCAACCATCTCATCCTCTTTCATCCTCTTCTCCTCCTGCCTTCAATCTTTCCCAGCATCGGGGTCTTTTCAAATGAGTCAGTTCTTCGCATGAGGTAGCCAAAGTATTGGAGCTTCAGCTTCAGCATCAGTCCTTCCAATGAACACCCAGGACTGATCTCCTTTAGGATGGACTGGTTGAATCTCCTTGCAGTCCAAGGGACTCTCAAGAGTCTTCTCCAACACCACAGTTCAAAAGCATCAGTTCTTTGGTGCTCAGCTTTCTTTGTAGTCCAACTCTCACATCCATACATGACTACTGGAAAAGTCATGTATGTAGCTTTAACTAGACAGACATTTGTTGGCAAAGTAATGTCTCTGCTTTATAATATGCTGTCTAGGTTGGTCATAGCTTTTCTTTCAAGGAGCAAGCATCTTTTCATGGTTGCAGTCACCATCTACAGTGATCTTGGAACTAAGAAAAACAAACTCTCTCACCGTTTCCACTGTTTACCCATCTATTTCCCATGAAGTGATGGGACTGGATGCCATGATCTTAGTTTTCTGAATGTTGAGTTTTAAGTCAACTTTTCACTCTCCTCCTTCACTTTCATCAAGAGGCTTTTTAGCTCCTCTTCACTTTCTGCCATAAGGGTGGTGTCATCTACATATCTGAGGTTATTGATATTTCTCCTGGCAATCTTGATTCCAGCTTGTGCTTCATCCAGCCCAGCGTTTCTCATGATGTACTCTGCATATAAGTTAAATAGGCAAGGTGACAATATACAGCCTTGACATACTCCTTTACCTATTTAGGATCAGTCTGTTGTTCCATGTCCAGTTCTAACTGTTGCTTCCTGACCTGCACACAGATTTCTCAGGAAGCAGGTCAGGTGGTCTTATATTCCCATCTCTGCAAGAGTTTCCCACAGTTTGTTGTGATCCACAGAGTCAAAGGCTTTGGCATAGTCAATAAAGCAGAAATAGATATTTTTCTGGGACTCTCTTGCTTTTTCGATGATCCTATGGATGTCGGCCATTTGATCTCTAGTTACGCTGCCTTTTCTAAATCCAGCTTGAACATCTGGAAGCTTATGGTTCACAAACTGTTGAAGCCTGACTTGGAGAATTTTGAGCATTACTTTGCTAGTGTGTGAGATGAGTACATTTGTGTGGTAGTTTGAGCATTCTTTGGCATTGCCTTTCTTTGAGATTGGAATGAAAACTGACCTTTCCTCAGTCCTGTGGCCACAGCTGAGTTTTCCCAGTTTGTTGGCATATTGAGTACAGCACTTTCACAGCATCATCTTTCAGGATTTGAAATAGCTCAACTGGAATTCCATCACCTCCACTAGCTTTGTTCATATGATGCTTCTTAAGGGCCACTTGACTTCGCATTCCAGGATGTCTGGCTCTAGGTGAGTGATCACACCATCGTTGTTATCTGGGTCGTGAAGATCTTTTTTGTACAGTTCTTCTGTGTATTCTTGCCACCTCTTCTTAATATCTTAATAGCTTCTGTTAGATCCATACCATTTCTGTCCTTTATTAAGCCCATCTTTGCATGAAATGTTCTCTTGGTATCTCTAATTTTCTTGAAGAGATCTCTAGTCTTTCCCATTCTGTTCTTTTCCTCTATCTCTTTGCACTGATCACTGAGGAAGACTTTCTATCTCTCCTTGCTATTCTTTGGAACTCTGCATTCAAATGGGTATATCTTTCCTTTTCACCTTTGCCTTTAGCTTCTCTTCTTTTCTCAGCTATTTGTAAGGCCTCATCAGACTATCATTTTTCATTTCTTTTTCTTGGGGACCGTCTTAATCACTGCCTACTGTACAATGTCACAAACCTCCATCCATAGTTCTTCAGGCACTCTGCCTATCAGATCTAGTCCCTTGAATCTATTTGTCACTTCCACTGTAATGCAATGTAAGGGATTTGATTTAAGTCGTACCTGAATGGTCTAGTGGTTTTCCTTACTTTCTTCAATTTCAGTCTGAATTTGGCAATAAGGAGTTCATGATCTGAGCCACAGTCAGCTCCTGGTCTTGTTTTTGCTGACTGCATAGAACTTCTCCATTTTTGGCTGCAAAGAATATAATCAATCTGATTTCAGTGTTGACCATCTGGTGATGTCGATGTGGAGGGTCTTCTCTTGTGTTGTTGGAAGAAGGTGTCTGCTATGACCAGTGTGTTCTCTTGGCAAAACTCTGTTAGTCTTGCCCTGTTCCATTCTGCACTCCAAGGCCAAATTTGCTTGTTATTCCAGGTATCTCTTGACTTCCTACTTTTGCATTCCAGTCCCTTCTAATGACGAGGACTTCTTTTTTGAAGTCCTATAAGTTCTATAACGTCTTGTAGGTCTTCATAGAATGGTTCGACTTCAGCTTCTTCTGCATTACTGGTTGGGGCATAGACTTGGATTGCTATAATATCAAATGGTTTGCCTTGGAAATGAACAGAGATCATTTTGTCATTTTTGAGACTGCACCCAAGTACTGTACTTTGGACTCTTTTGTTGACTATGAGTAGTAGAAAGTCTAATGAAAGTAGAAAATTCAAAATCACTATGTGAGGTGAGATTTTTGGAACATTACAGAATTTTTCTTTAACCTGTTTTGTAGATAAACTATTGGTTTCCCTGGTGGCTCAGATGGTAAAGCATCTGCCTGCAATGTGGGAGACCTGGGTTCGTTCCCTGGGTCTGGAAGATCCCCTGGAGAAGGAAATGGCCACCCACTCCAGTATTCCAGCCTGAAGAATCCCCAGGGACAGAGGAGCCTGCAGGTTACATTTCACAGGGTCACCAAGAGTTGAACACAACTAAGTGACTAAGCACGCACACACATAGATAAATTATTTAGACAAAGAACAAATATAGACATATTTTCAAACAAATCAAATTTGTTTCTTACACTACTGAAGTGAATATGAGCAGTCACTTATTTAACAGATATTGGTTTTGTATCTCTTAAGTACAGTTAAAGAAGATGACAAGTTGAAGAAGAAAAACATACAAGTTTGCAAATGTAATATCTCAAATAGTATAAAAGATGTTATTACAAAGAAAAAGATGTGGCAAATATTTTGTCAGTGTTAATATATTAATAATCAATTGCTAGTACCATTACATTACCATAATCTTTAATACTTATCATTTATTAAGATTATGTTAGGTTTTACATGAGTAAAATTTTACTGTTACAAAATTAGTACCATTTAACAGACTAGGAAAACGAGGCCATGAGATATGTAGATACATAGCAATAAGTAGTGGAAACAGGATTAAAACCCAAATATATCTGCAGGAGTGCATGCTTAGTCACTCAGCTGTATCTAACTCTTTGTGACCCTATGGACTTTAGCCTGCCAGGCTCTTCTCTCCATGAGATTTTCCAGGCAAGAATACTGGGGTGGGTAGCTAGTCCCTTCTCCAGGGGGATCTAATATATCTGACCAGCATCTAAATTCTATTATACTGTAGGTATTTTTTTTTCTATATTTTTTTCTAATACAAGTCCATATCTACTGGCAACTAATATTTTAGCATCAACACAGACAAAAATCTATTGCTGTTTATTTTCACCGCCTTTTAAAATCTCTTGGAATATTTGCCTCTTAGCTGTACCAATAAGGATTACTTTTCTCTTTATTATTCTTTCTTTAGGGCTGTGACACACAGATGATTTATGACATGCTGCTAAGATTGAAGTCCATTGTCTATTTACCTGGTGACTTTGTCTGCAAAAAGGTGAGTGCCTGCAATTTTTCAAATGCATGACTCATAAATAAATATATTTGAGGAGTTCAGATATAAGTCAGGAGAACAGTTTAAACAAAATCTGCCTAGGGTGAGTTCCAAAGTATGAAAATAATCATGAGATGCAATTCTGTAAAACAATAATGTGCTTTCAGAGTTCAAAACAGAATAAGACAATATGGATTTCATTACTTATAGCATACGAGTATGGGTGGTCTGAAAAGTTGGTTTGTGTATACGGAAGTCATCAACTGTCATACCCCATTAATTCCAAATACCTTCCCTTAATTCTGTGTTTTCCCTTAAGAAGTGAAAGGTGATTCTGCCCTTTTATGTCTTCAGTAAACTATCAATTACCTCCATTTAGCTCACACAGTTAGTGGATAATCAAGGCCATATTTTTTGAATTTTACTGTAATTACAAAGTAATACATGGTCGTTATTTTTAACATGGGAAACACATAAAAGCACAAAGCCAAAAGCTCCACCATCCATAAATAACCACTATTAATATATTTCAAACTATCTCTTTTATAAATCGACGGATGGATAGTTACAGCTTGTTTCATAAAATTAGCATCATACCTCCCTTATGGGTGAAACTTGCTTTGTCACGTCACAATATATCATAGGAAGTAATCTACAACCTCCTTTTTAAAGCTGCATAGTATTCCAGTCTGTGAATGTATCATAATCAATTTCCAAGTGTTTGCTATTATAAATAACTCCAAAATGAGCATTTTTGCACATCTCTGACTACTAACTTAAGGGAGAGAGAAGGAATGATGACCTTGGGTTTTTCATCTTGAGACATTAAATCAGTTGTGAAGGCAACAATCAAAATTAAACATAGAGAATGATGAGTGGTTCAAAGGAATGAAAGATGATCCAAAACCCCAGGGAGTTTACAGACAAGTCGGGGTAAGAGGCACTTCCATCCCCAAATAACGTGGTGGGAGAAGTAAGCACAAGCTGTAGTGGGACATAGATCAAGAATGTTTCTCCCTGGGTTACTGTTAAGAGCTCCTGGAGAAGATGCTGGTCAAGCAAAGTCCTGAAAAATGAATCAGCATGAACTAGGAGAAAGAAGAAGCAGATGTTCCAAATAAAGGAAAAAAGGTCACATGAGCTGAGGCAGAAAGGAAGGAACTGTCTATGGAGAGAATGTATGGAACTGCAAGTCAAGAGCTGGAAAATTTTAGTGTCATTTATTCAGTGAAACTCAATAAATAATTTTGAAATGCTATGGGCCAGGCACTGTGCTAGATACTGGATATATTCAGTATATATCAGAAAAGGGTGGTTCTTGTCCTTCAGAGGCCTACTCTCTGATGCTGGGGTATTCAATTCACAGTCTATATCAGCATCACCAGAATTTAGAAGTCTGGGATTCATCACCAGCAATTCAACTGGTCTGGTAGAGCCCACATAGCAATACTTTTTAGGCCTCCCAGGTGATTCTCACATGCAGCCAAAGTTGAATATCACTGGCCTGATGGAAGAGACAAACAGTAAACAAATTAAATAAATGTGTAACTCCAAAACGTGCTAACTTCTATGAAGGGAACACAGAATTCGTGTGGTGGCAAAGGCACTTAATTTAGATTGGAGGACTCAGAGGTGGGGAGATTGTCAGATTGTCAGACATGATCTTTGTGAAAATCTAAACAGAAATAGTTCTCTAGTTTAAAAAAAAAAAAAGAAAAAAAAAACTAGAGAGGAGAGTTTTTTAGATGAAGACTTGGGGACATGAGGCAAGGCAGAACTTGACAAACTTAAGGAAGTGAAGCACATAATCAACTAGGGTAATGGCAAAAGACAAAGTCAAGTAGAGGGAAGGTACCTTAAGGCACCCAGGTGCAGAGGTGGGAATAATGTAGTCTGCGAGAGAGGATACAACTGGAGGTAAATCTTTAGGAACCAGCATATGACGGAATTGATATCATAAGAAGCTCAACGAAAAGTATGTGAAAAAGACCAAGGTTGTACCTTTGAAGAAAAGCAGTATTTATGGAAGGAGTCAGTGGAGAAGAATAACAGAGGGCAAGAGAGAAGGCGCTCCCTTCTCAGAGTAAAAGAGGAAAATGTGGATGAGACATGGTGGTATTAATGAAACCAGGAATACAGTGTGAAAGCACTAGTCGCTCAGTCACGTCCGACTCTCTGCGACCCCAGGGACGGTAGGCCGCAGGATTTCTCTAGGCACGAATACTGGAGTGGGTTGCCATTCCCTTTTCCAAGGAAGTCTTTCTGACCCAGGGATCAAATCTGGGTCTCCCACATTGCAGGCAGATTCTTTACCATCTGAGGAATATATGCTGCTGCCAAGTCACTTCAGTCGTGTCCGACTCTGTGCAACCCCAGAGACGGCAGCCCACCAGGCTCCCCCGTCCCTGGGATTCTCCAGGCAAGAACACTGGAGTGGGTTGCCATTTCCTTCTCCAGTGCATGAAAGTGAAAAGTGAAAATGAAGTCGCTCAGTCATGTCCGATTCTTAGCGACCCCATGGACTGCAGCCCACCAGGCTCCTCCGTCCATGGGATTTTCCAGGCAAGAGTATATAAGCCCACACAAATAAGCCCAGATTAAAACTGGGCATACTGATGATATGAAATCATTTTCATTAAAATGGGAAATGCAAACCACAGCTCGATTTAAGGATTCCTTTCGATCAATGATACATTTAGAATGGCATGGCCTTAATGCACCGAAATAGCCTTTCAATTTGTTCCAATAGCAGCAGGGACTGAAAATTAAGACAACTCATAGAAACTTTAGCGCTCATGCCCCTGCTGCTGCTGCTGCTAAGTCACTTCAGTCGTGTCCGACTCTGCGCGACCCCACAGACGGCAGCCCACCAGGCTCCCCCATCCCTGGGATTCTCCAGGCAAGAATACTAGAGTGGGTTGCCATTTCCTTCTCCAATGCATGAAAGAGAAAAGTGAAAGTGAAGTCGCTCAGTCTGTCCGACTGTTAGCGACCCCATGGACTGCAGCCCACCAGGCTACTCCGTCCATTGGATTTTCCAGGCAAGAGTACTGGGGTGGGGTGCCATTGCCTTCCCCGGCTCATGCCCCTAAGCAGTGAAAACTTGCTTAACAAACTGTGGAATGCAGAGCAGATGCAGCCTTCTCATTTCTAATTTCCTCCTTATATCACATCCATCACTTAGTGATAAAAACAGATCAGTTGCACACAAATGAAGGAAGGGAAAAAAGTAAGCAGGGAGAAGAGCAGAAATGAACAGACAGGAGACCCAAGCCACATTTCTCTGCTTCCGTTTCTGTTTTAAAGAAAGGATTTAATTAATAGTAGATCATGGCATCTGGCCCCATCACTTCATGGGAAATAGATGGGGAAACAGTGGAAACACTGTCAGACTTTACTTTTTGGGGCTCCAAAGTCACTGCAGATGGTGACTGCGGCCATGAAATTAAAAGACACTTACTCCTTGGAAGAAAAGTTATGACCAACCTAGACAGCATATTGAAAAGCAGAGACATTCCTTTTCCAACAAAGGTCCGTCTAGTCAAGGCTATGGTTTTTCCAGTGATCATGTATGAGTGTAAGAGTTGGACCATGAAGAAAGCTGAGCACCGAAGAATTGATGCTTTTGAACTGTGGTGTTGGAGAAGACTCTTGAGAGTCCCTTGGACTGCAAGGAGACCCAACCAGTCCATTCTGAAGGAGATCAGCCTTGGGATTTCTTTGGAAGGAATGATGCTAAAGCTGAAACTCCAGTACTTTGGCCACCTCATGTGAAGAGTTGACTCGTTGGAAAAGACTCTGATGCTGGGAGGGATTGGGGGCAGGAGGAGAATGGGATGACAGAGGATGAGATGGCTGGATGGCATCACTGATTCAATGGACATGAGTCTGAGTGAACTCCAGGAGTTGGTGATGGACAGGGAGGCCTGGGGTGCTGCGATTCATGGGGTCGCAAAGGTCGGACATGACTGAGCGACTGAACTGAATTGAGACATAGACAGAGATGAAAAGTGGTTACTTGACCAGATTTTAGACAGCTGAATTCAGCTTTGCTTTTGCTTTATCATTTCCACAAATCATTGTAGGAAAAGGGAAGAAAAACAAACAACGAACATGCTCCTTAGAGGTCGTTTATGTAACTGAAGAAATGGCAAGGCTCAGGACTGAGTCTGCTCACCTCCCTAATCCTCTAAGCATCTCCTAACACTGGGTTGGCATTCCCAAGTTTCCCCAAAGGAGTTAGATGCATATGCTTGAAAGTGTGAAAGTGTTAGTCACTCCATCGTGTCTGACTCTTTGTGACCCCATGGACTGTAGCCAGCCGGGCTCCTCTGTCAATGGAATTTTCCAGGCAAGAATACTGGAGCAGGTAGCCATTCCCCTCTTCCCAACCCAGGGATTGAACCTGAGTCTCCTGCATTGCAGGCAGGCTCTTTTACTGTCTGAGAAGCCCTAATCCTCTGGATGGCTGCTAAACTTACTGAGTGGCTAGCTTGGACTGCTTCAAAGAGTGTTTGGGAGTTTTCCCAGGATTAATTTGCAAGAATTAATTTGAGTGTCATAGTACCCCTGCCAGCCTTGGAATAGCCTTTCACAGGGGAACTCTGAAAATTTTAAATGCTCTCTCAGGAAGGGTTACCCTATTGTATATGAAGCGCTTGCATTTCTATTCTTTCTCCAAATTAGCACATAAACCAACCACAAAAGCTTAGTTTGGTCTTATTTTGCACATGCTGTCAGACCTTCTTCTCTAAGGAATGTCTACTTCATCTGAATGCTAATTAAACTTGCAGGAAAATCTTAAATTAGCCTAGAAATATGCAAGAAATAGTGGAAGTTTTGGTTCGGTGATTATGCCAGATCTCCTTGGAAAATTATTGAAATGATCATTAAAAAATAATTTAAAGTGCTGAGCTATATTTAAGTACCCATTATGTACTTCTACCTCCAGTCAGCTGTAAAAAACTGCCTTTGAAAAATCATTCCAGTTCCTTGAGAATGACTTCATGCAAAAAAATGAAGGAATATGACCATGTTCTAATCATTACTTCTTGGAGTATCTCTTGAAAAACTAATTTTCAGACACTTTTCTTCATTTTAAAAATAATTCATAGCTATTTTGTTGGTTTTAAAGAGATCAGTCTTGATATTGGATTCATCATTAAACATGGTCTATCTGTATAGATATATTACACCATATTTGATATGCATATTATATGGTCAGGTGACACAGGTGTTGCCAGCTCTAATGCTGCTATCTGCCAGCCTCACAAATTTGCCCAAGACACTTACTTAACTTTTCAAGTCTCTGCTGGTGGCTGAGATGGTAATGAATCTGATCTGCAAAGCAGGAGACCTGAGTTCGATCTCTGGGTCAGGAAGATCCCCTGGCGAAAGGAATGGCCACCACTCCAATATTCTTGCCAGGAGAATTCCATAGACAGAGGAACCTGGCAGGCTATATAGTCCATGGGGTTGCAAAGAGTCAGACATGACTGAGTGACTTACACACTACCAAGTTTAAATAAAACTAATGATATCTTTCCTACATGACCTCACTGAGATTTTTGCAAGAATTAAAAAGTTAATATCTATGAAAATATTTTGCAGCTATAAAGTAGCATGTTCTGATCGAACAAACACAGGCATAAAATAAGGAGCAATGTAAAATCTGACATTGTGAGTTTAAAAATACTTTGCAAAATGCAAGATGTATTATTAGTATTGATATTATGGAAATAACTATAATTAGATCCATCTGTATTGGAATTTCTACTTAGATCTACATTTGGGAATAAATATATGCTCAATATTCTCCACAATGCAGAATTTAAATATACTTTTTGCATTGCTTCATCCAGAGATGTGCATTCTAAGCTTCCTTTTGCTTCTAATTACTGTCGTGGAGCATTGGTTACTCAGCCAAATATTAGCCAATAAGTCAATCTGTGTCTTTATTTTCTTTCTGTAAAATGGAAATAATAATACCTACTCTAACTTCCTCATAAAAGTCATAGGGAGATAAAATGAGAATGTCACAGATGTCAGCTAAGAGGTAGAACCTAAAAACTTTAAACTTAACCTAACAGTTAGAATGTGACAGTAAATAATGATCAGGAAAATAACCCTTGGTATTAAAGACCTTCCCAGAGAATGGTGACATTATAAATTATTCATAAATGAGTTGTCTATGTCATAATTCCTGTGCTCAGCACTGAAACAAAGTAGACACTGTCTCAGTCTTTGCAGAGCAGAAACTATAATCAACATTGTTTAATCCTAAATTAATTTTAGGGTGTTCTAATCTTCTGAAAATACGATTAACAAGAATATTTGATGAGCTCAAATAATCTAGTCCCCTCCTAAGGCAAATATAAAAGAATTTATTGTATTTATGCTATTTTTAATCACTCAGATTGATCAAGACTCAACTCATTAAGACATATAAGTACTATTATCCAGTTTGCCTAGTATTATGACAGCTGTCTTATTTAAAGCTTAACAGCTTTTCTTGACCCAAGTGCCATTCTGGTCTCTTGTAAAGCATGTTTATTCTTTTTGAATCCTGGAGTTAGATGTATTCCAAGGGTCCCACAATCACCCACTAGTTTTGTGATTTGCATGACTCGATATAAAGTGGTATTTATCACTTAAGATTTATTAGAGTAAAGCACACAGTGCAGGAAAAGCAAGAAAAAGACATTCATCGGCAAAGACTAGAAAAATAAGGTGCAGATTTACTAGGTCCTACTTCCATGAGGGTCATGTGAAATTCATCTTTATCACCAGCTGTGGACAAGGACAAAATATCTCTGCCTAGGAAAACTCAAAGTCTTGGAGTCTAGAGTTTTTAAATGGGTCTGGTCACATAGCTACATGACCAGCCATGGTTCAGACTACAAACTAGACACCAAGTAGACATCATAAATCTTCCTGTTTACATTAAACAGTGTTGACAGCCTGGTACATCCCACCATGCTGCCTGAGGCATACAGAATAGCATCATTAACCAGTGGCTATGTGAACACTCCAGGCGTTTAGTTCTCAGGGCTTTGAACAAGGGTCATTGCCCTGGTTCCAGGGTCCCCAGAGATAAACAAGAACTGAATAAAAACAACTTGCTGCATTAACACTTTCAGTGTGGAACAAGAATAATAGCTTAAAGGTCTCCTATGCCCCAGTTACTAAAATGAGGTCTCAGTGCTATAGGCAGAAGAGTGCAGTTCATCTTTGAATGATTGTAACCCATACTCTTTGGATAAATTAAGCAATTTCTTCAAAGCAAAGCAGTGGTCACCAAAAAATAAAAAAGAAAAGGTTGCTATTCTTACAATCTCTAATTTCCTCTCTCCAATCCCATTCCTGAAACAATGTGCCAGCTAAAATATCTTTGCCTATCCAGTGATGGCACACAGTGCTCTCATGTGGAAGAGTATCACTTTCCTTACCATTTCTTTTCACACGATATGTCAAACTAATGTCCATAACTCCCTCAAGTCTTCAAATGACTACTTTTACACTTCCTTCCTGTATGTTTATTCATCTAGAGGAGTTTATATTTCTTTCATTTGGGGCATAATTGTCAAGAAGAAAGTGACTATCATTTCCTCCTTTTATTTGGCATACAGGGAGAAATTGGCAAGGAAATGTATATCATTAAGCAAGGAGAAGTCCAGGTTCTTGGAGGTGTTGACGGCACTCAAGTTCTGGTTACGCTGAAAGCTGGGGCAGTGTTTGGAGAAATCAGGTATCCAAAAGACACCCTGTAAATGCCGAAGACTGTCACTTGTCATAGAAGAGAAGTCTTAAGTCGTAAAATGAGTAAAGTTCCTGCTCAAATTCATCAGTGGCTTTATTGTGCTGACAACATGGATAAAATAAAGATTTTCACATTTCTATTTATCCTTTCCCTTCCTTCAAAGACGATTTAAGCCCAAGACTTAGGTCTGCTGCTGCTGCTAAGTCACTTCAGTCGTGTCTGACTCTGTGTGACCCCATAGACGGCAGCCCACCAGGCTCCCCCATCCCTGGGATTCTCCAGGCAAGAATACTGGAGTGGGTTGCCATTTCCTTCTCCAATGCATGAAAGAGAAAAGCGAAGGTTAAGTCGCTCAGTCTGTCCGACTGTTAGCGACCCCATGGACTGCCGCCCACCAGGTTACTCTGTCCATTGGATTTTCCAGGCAAGAGTACTGGGGTGGGGTGCCATTGCCTTCCCCGAAGACTTAGGTCAGGACCTGCCATAAGGTATTTATTCAATATATGTTGAACAATGGATGTGTGCATGAATGAATGGATGAATGATGAAAGAAGAGATTGGGAGAGCTAGACATCAGATTGTTAGAAAGCTTGAATGCCAGGATGAGACAGTAGTTTGAGTAGATGAGTGATAATGATTATCACTGTGGGACCAAATTACCTGAGTCCAAATCCCCATCCCTCTACTTAGGAACAAAAATCTGTTTCTTTGTTACTTGAACCATCTGTCCCTCATCTTAATAATTTGGATAATAATAACACGTATGTTAGAGAGTTGATAAGTGAGTTAATTCATTAAAAGCACTTAGAGCAATGTTCAGCATCTATTAGGAGCTCAATAGATATTAGCTATTGTTATTATTATTTGCTATTTGCCGGGGGAAGTTTGTCCTAAAAGTGAGTCCCCAAGAGTAAGAATAGTTGACCCTTAATATCTACCAGGATATTGGTGCCAGGACCCCCACAGATATCAAATTTCACCAGTGCTCAAGTTCCTTATATAAAATAGCATAATAGAATCAGCCATTTGTGTCTGTGGGTCCCTCATGTGAGGGTTCCACACCCCAGGATTCAACAGACCAGCCTGCACAACCTTGTGTGCAAATGCACAACCTGTGGATACAAAGGTCTGATGCTACAGACAGAAAATTTAAGCATTTAATGGGCTAAACTTTTCATATATATTATTATACTCGTGTACTCATCTGATAAGCCCTTATTTTGAGTGCCTAGTACATGCTAGACTGTCAGGTGTTGCTCTAAACTCTGGGAATGTACTGTGTAAACAGTGAACAAGAGCTTACAGTCTTATGGGATAAAGCTCACAATAAATAAACAACTAACTAGATGAGATAAACTCCCATTGTGATCACTGCTATAGAGGTGAAAATTGTTGGAAAGTGACTAGGGATGCCACTTCACATACAGTGTCCAGGAACACCTCTCTGGACACATAGTATTCCAACTGGGCCTTGAGAGAGTAAATGGAGCAAGCATCCAGACGTGGCAGAAGAGCCTCCCGGATGATGCAACCGCAAGATGGCTAGAGGGAAGGTGGCCATGTCTGGTTGAATGTCACAGAGGTCAGCATGGCTGGAGCTCAGTGAATGAGGGGCCCAGTGGGGTGACAAGGACAAAGAGGTAGGCAAGGACCAGACTGTACAGATCTTTTAAGCCATGGTAAGGGGCTTGCATTTTATTCGAAATACCAATGGATGCCAGCAGAGAATTTTAAGCAAAAGAATGATACAATTTGAATTGTGATGTTAAAAGACCACTCTAACAGCTATGCAGAGAAAAGGCAGCAGCGGAACAAGAATGAAATGTAGGAGATCAGTTAGAAGTCAGTTGCAGTGGTTCAAGTGAAAGATGATGGAGTCTTGAACTAAGATTTTGGCCCTTAAGGCAGAGTGCACTGTCAAGCAGTTATTAACATATCCATTTAACAATTGGGAAAATTGTAATTCCAAGGCATCAATTATCTTGCCCAGGATAATATAGCTAATAAGTGAAAGCGACAATATTCAAACATAAGTTTCATGGATCACGGTCAAGTGATCTTTCTACCATACCAGGAAGAAAGGTGCTCATTCAACCTTTTATTTCAGAGGTGCTAAGAAGTTATCTTCAAGGATCCAGAGATATGACTAATTTCAGATGAGTTTATATGAGCATGACTAAGGTTTCCTTAGAATATTGAAGCATATTATTTCTCTGATGAAAATGTGGTTCTCTTTTTTAATTTTTCCTCCTTGCTTAAAACAGGGTGGGCACGCCTGTGGGGGTCCTGCTCTGTGGCAGGAGTGAAAATGCTTCCCAGAATGTCCAGGTCTTTGTATGTTCTTTGCCTGTTTCCTATTGCTTCCTTACTGGGAGTCCTTGCAAAAGTGATTTAATATTTTAGTGACTTAATAATCACTGCAATCTTCAAGGTCACAAAACAAGCAACAGTCTAATCTAAAACATTGCAGAAATTAATTCAGTGACCTCTCTCAAGGGTCGAGTACTCCCTGAAGAATAAGGCTTTATAAATACAAGTACGTTAATTGCTGATATTATCATCACGGGAGGAAATACTCTAAAAATACAATCCAGGTGCTGCTGAGTTGCTATTGAAAGGACTCTTAGATTCTTGACAGCAGTTTCTCAAATAAATCTCCTGTTACGCACTGGGCTTGTAAGCCCAAATTGAAACCAGCAGACCAGACAAGCTCTAACTTTGCTCAATAATCTGGTTAATTCAAGCAACAGGGAGATTTCTGCTTCGACTGTCTTCTTGGCTGTGGTTGAGGAGAGATAGGATGTGTCTGCTTTTTCCCAGATATTCCCAGGCTTCGCAGGCCCACAGCTGTCATATGCCCCTGGCGCTCTAGTTATTTATTCCAGCAATGGAGGCTTGTCTGCCAAATATCTAGATACTGGAAAGATCTAGCAATCATGTTTACTACTCAAAAATGCTGTGACCTTTGTAAAAAGGAGCTAAGTCCAGCACCATCATGTAACTTTTTGAAGAAGGTTCTTTTTTCTTTGGAAGAAAAAAAAAAGAAAGAAAAGAACCGAGGGCTTTCAAGGACATTACATACTAATCCAAAAGAGCAAAGCCCTGACTAAAATATAGATTTACAGCCTGTCATGGAGAAAACCCAGACCACATTTCCAATTAACATCTGAAGAGTTCAGACACCCCATTTTTAATAGAGAGACCCAGGGTCTGCTGGGCGATGGCCTTGTAGTTGTTCTGACTCCACTGTTGTTGTTTTTTTTTTTTTTTTTTTTCACAAATACATTTATTGCCAAGTCTTATTCACTGAATATATTTAACCACTTCCTCTCCTTCTTCTGCATCTGTTAAAAATCTCACTTTTCCTGAAAATGCATCTGAAAATTTTCCCTTGCTAGTGCTCTTATGATTTCAATAGGAATCCCTTCTGGTTTCATCTTTCTTTGGATAACCTCCCCCTGGAAAATATCCGTTCGCCTCTCAAGACTTCAATTCACATGTCACCTCTCTGAAGCCATCTCTACTGCTGCTGTTTAATCACTCAGTTGGGTCCAGCTCTTTGCAACCCCATGGACTGTAGCCTGCCAGGCTCCTCTGTCCATGGGATTCTCCAGGCAAGAATACTGAAGTGGGTTGCCATGCCCTTCTCCAGGGGAAGCCACCTCTAACCCCCACCAAAATAACCAGCTGCTTGCTCCCTGTTGCTCCTTAGCATTTCATGCATGACTTTACAACAGGAATTACCACTAATTTATAATTAATTTGCTCAAATAGATCTTAATAGACTAAGCAATTAAAATGTAAGAACTAAAACTTTCCATTTTTAAGTCACCAGCAGCTATAGAGAAACTATACAATGTGTTGATTTTTACTGATACTCTGCCATCCAAAATAGTTTGCAGGTGCTATTCAGAAATCTCTCATTAATTAAGTAGTTAACTGTGATTTGATTTTAAAAATTATATTCGAGACACCTTACAGCATAATGTGAAGTTCCTAATGGAAGGGCCGCACCTGGCCTGGTGAACAAGAATGGTAAACCATCACCTCCTCCAAGGGCCTTACAAATAAGAGACAAGGAAACAGCAAGATTCCAATAGCAGGTGATAAAATGCTTGGATTGCACTCAATGATGGAGCATACACAGGAGGTTATAGACTACAAAGGTTTTACAAGGATCAATCCTTTAGATTTAGCAGTTGTTTTGGGAGGTGAGGGCAGACCTCTCAGAGCTTCTCAAATGAATTGTGGAGACAATCTGTGTGCATAAAGGTCAGTCCTGGTAGCCCATACAAAGTGAAAAAAGAAAGAAAGAAAGTGAAATCACTCAGTCGTGTCCGACTCTTTGCGACCCCATGGACTGTAGCCTGCCGGGCTCCTCCATCCATGGGATTTTCCAGGCAAGAATACTGGAGTGGGTCACCATCTTCCCAGCCCAAGGATGGAACCCTGGTCTCCCGCCTTGTAGGCAGATGCTTTACCGTCTGAGCCACCAGGGAAGTCAAGCAGTTTATAAAAGATTATTCACATCATGCTTGTAGTTGGTTGAACATTGGCCCCCACAAAGATATATCCATACCCCAATCCCTGGAACCTGTGAGTCGGCAGTGGGGGGAGGTGGGGAGAAGAATTTGCAGATGTAGTTAAGCTAAGGATCTCAGGTTGAGATCATTCTGGATTTTCTCAGATGGGCCCTAAATCCAATGACAAGTGTCCTCACATGAGATGGAAGAGAAGACACACAAACACAGGGAGGAGAGGGGAAGGCCACATGAAGACGGAGGTAGAAATTGGAGTTACACAGCCACAGCCAAGGAACACCTGGAACCACCAGAAGCTGGAAGAGGCAAGACAGGATTCTTTCCTAGAGACCTCTGAGAGAGCCAGCCCTGCCAACATCTTGATTGTGGACTTCTGGCCTCCAGAACTGCGAGAGAATAAATATCTGTTGTTGGTAGTCACTGGTCTTGCAGGAATTTGTTACAGCAGCCCCAGGAAACTAATATAAACTTAAGCTCTTTACACTGTTTACTTTTGAAATTTACTACGGAAAAAAAAAGGTTTGCATGGCACCCCTTCGACTCACCCTACGTGGCCGGTCCACTCCGGACACCTATCAGTTTCACCTCCAGTTTGTCTCCGATCATTTGTACCTTTCCTTCTCTGCTACCCACACTTCGTCCACACCACCTCCCTCCCTCACTGAACAACTGCAGCGGCTGCTCCAAGTCTCCCACCCCAACCACCATGCCCTCTGTAATCCAGGCCCCACTCGTAGGCTGGGGGGTCTTTCAGAAACAGGGATGATCGTGTCATTGCCCTCCTGCTTAAAACCACTCAAACACTCAATGCTGTCAGTGCTTTCTTANCTCCCTCACTGAACAACTGCAGCGGCTGCTCCAAGTCTCCCACCCCAACCACCATGCCCTCTGTAATCCAGGCCCCACTCGTAGGCTGGGGGGTCTTTCAGAAACAGGGATGATCGTGTCATTGCCCTCCTGCTTAAAACCACTCAAACACTCAATGCTGTCAGTGCTTTCTTAGAAATAAGAACAGACAATAAGATCACAGCTCTTGCCTGACCTCGAAGACCCTGCAGAGTCCAGCCCCTGCCTACCTCTCCGTTGCAGGGTATACCACACTCCCCTTGCCTGCTTTAATCCATACTTCAGTTCCTTGAATGTGCCACATGCCAACCAACCGTGGAGGGTTGGTTTATTTTTTCCTAATTTTCAATTTAAAAAATGAGGTAATATTGATTTATAACATTAGATACGGTTCATCTATACATTCAGTTCAGTTCAGTCGCTCAGTCGTGTCTGACTCTTTGAGACCCCATGAATTGCAGCATGCCAGGCCTCCCTGTCCATCACCAACTCCTGGAGTTTGCTCAAACTCATGTCCATCAAGTCGGGGATGCCATCCAGCCATCTCATTCTCTGTCATCCCCTTCTCCTCCTGCCCCCAATCCCTCCCAGCATCAGGGTCTTTTCCAATGAGTCAATTCTTTGCATGAGGTGGCCAAAGTATTGGAGTTTCACCTTCAACATTAATCCTTCCAATGAACACCCAGGACTGATCTCCTTTAGGATGGACTGGTTGGATCTCCTTGCAGTCCGAGGGACTCTCAAGAGTCTTCTCCAACACCACAGTTCAAAAGCATCAATTCTTCAGCGCTCAGTTTTCTTCACAGTCCAACTTTCACATCCATACATGAGCACTGGAAAAACCATAGCTTTGACTAGACAGACCTTTGTTGGCAAAGTAATGTCTCTGCTTTTGAATATGCTATCTAGGTTGGTCATAACTTTCCTTACAAGAAGTAAGCGTCTTTTAATTTCATGGCTGCAGCTACCATCTGCAGTGGTTTTGGAGCCCAGAAAAATAAAGTCTGACACTGTTTCCACTGTTTCCCCATCTATTTCCCATAAAATGATGGGACCAGATGCCATGATCTTCATTTTCTGAATTACATTTTGACTTATACTGATGCGAGCTTAGCACCAAAAGTATAGTTTTCATCTCTCTATATAGTTGACCCCTTTTATCCATTTCACTGTCCTCCAAACCCCTTATGGTAACTACTATTCTGTTCTCTGTATCTATGTTTTTGTTTTGGCTTGGTTTATTCATTTATTTTGCACTGTTTTTGTTTTTTATATTCCACATACAAGTAAAAACATATAGTATTTGTCTTCCTCTGTCTGACTTATTTCACCCAGTACAATACCCTCAAGGTCCATCTTTGTCGCAAATGGCAAGATTTCATCTTTCTATGGCCGAGTAGAATTCTGTTGGATATATCTACCACGTCTTTTCTTTTTAATTTATATATTTTTAATTGGAGAATAGCTGTTTACAACGCTGTTGGTTTGTTGGTTTCCGCCATATATTAGCATGAATCAGCCATAGGTATACATAAGTCCCCCCTCTTGAACCTCTCTCCCACCTCCCACCCCATCCCATGTCTCTAGGTTGTAACAGAGCACCAGGGTAAGCTCCCAGCACTGTATAGCAAATTCCCACTGGTCATGTATTTTACATATGTATACCATGTCTTCTTCATTCTTTCACTGATGGACACTTAGGCTCTTTCTGTAAATAGAGGTGCAGTGAACAAGCATGGGGTGCATATATCTTTTCAAATTAGTCTTTGTTTTCTTTGGATGAACACACGGAAGTGGAACAACTGGATCATATGGTGGTTCTAGTCTTAATTTTTTGGAAGAATATCCATGCTGTTTTTCCATAGCAACCATGGGGAGCTTTTACCTCTGCCCAAATGCATTGCCCACCCCGCTAACCTAATCTCAGGTTCTTTTGGGACTCCTTTTATTCTCCACTGTAGGGACCTCCCTGGCCTCCTTGCTATGTGCTCTGGTTGGGCTACATTCCTTTCTTTGAGGGCACTTACCTTTGTAATCACACACTCACGGGTGCATTTATTTCCTCAGCATCCTTCTTCCTTCCTCACTAAACTGTAAGCACCAGACTGCTCTGTATGGTTTTGCCGGTCACCCTCTGCATCAGGATGTCCAGCATGGGGCTGGGAGGTCTGCCACGCCGCCCGTACTCCGCTCCTGAGTGTGAGCCCTGCTGTTGCACTCCCCTCATGCACAGGTGCCCTTTACTTTGCAAAAGGGGGCATTTTTCCGGCCAAGCTTCACCTACAGAACTGCATTTTCCCAGAGAGGCTGTGTTTTTCCATTGTGCACAAAGACACAGGCCCTAGCAGACACCACACTCAATCTGCTCTTGATCCCCAGCCCTTAGGGCTATGCCTGGCCCACATAAACACCTAATAAATTGCTAGTGAATAAATAAGTTAACATCATTATCTTTCTATCTTTGTAAACGTACTAATACACTTTCATTTTGTCGTGAGCATGCATATTCAGCCTTGCGCCCTTTTTGTCTGCTTTTATTAAGAATAAGACTGCTATGTTTGTCCTTGTAGAGTCATTTTGCTTTTCTTTTATTTCTTTGAAGTTTATTCCCCAAAGTGAAATAACTAGGTCAAAAAGTAGAAACATTTCTATAAGTTTTGGAATATATGGGCAGATGATTTTCTAGAAAAATTGAACCAATTTATGATACAACATGCAATATAAAGCTATTTTTCCCTCGCATCAGTGATATTACCTCATTACTCTCACTGGTTTTGCATTTTAATAGGTTGTTTTAATTTTCATTTCTCTAAATAGTGCCTAGAAAATAATAGGTCCTTAATAAATATTTTCTAAATGAATTAATTTCCTCTGGGCTTATTTATTTTCATAAATGCAATCATTTACTTTCTGCATTTCTTTCATTGTACAACATTCTTTTCTCATCACACATAACAAGATATTGAGTAGAATTTAGGCAGTGATATGTTTTAGGAATTGACTCATTTGAAAACACTCTGATATTGGGAATGATTGAAGGTGGTAGGAGAAGGGGACGACAGAGGATGAGATGGCTGGATGGCATCATCGGCTCAATGGACATGAATTTGAGTGAGATCCGGGAGCTGGTGATGGACAGGGAAGCCTGGTGTGCTGCAGTCCATAGCGTCACAAAGAGTCAGACACGACTGAATGACTGAACTGAACTGATGTTTTATGTACTCTGGATTTCATTTAAAGTATTTAAGTTCTGACTTCCACCAGCTATATTGGCCAAATCACACATTCTGCATATTTAGCAGAATATTTAACAAATATTTACTCTAAGCCATTGTGAAAAGGCCAAATATTTTGCAAAATATACTGAACTGAACTGATGTTTTATGTACTCTGGATTTCATTTAAAGTATTTAAGTTCTGACTTCCACCAGCTATATTGGCCAAATCACACATTCTGCATATTTAGCAGAATATTTAACAAATATTTACTCTAAGCCATTGTGAAAAGGCCAAATATTTTGCAAAATAATTTTAAATTTCTTTGTTCCCTCCAAACACCGTTTGCCTGTTTCTCCTAGACACTCAGTTTTCAAAGTGCGAGTACAAAGATAGAGTTCTGGGCTTCCAAGGTGGCGCTAGTGGTAAAGAACCCACCTGCCAATGCAGGAGACAAAAGAGATGCAAGTTCGATCCTTGGGTCAGGAATATTCCCTGGAAGAGGACGTGGCACCCACTTCAGTATTCTTGCCTGGAGAATCCCCATGGACAGAGGAGCCTGGCGGGCTACGGTCCATACTGTCTCAAAATCAGACATGACCAAAGTGACTTAGCACACAGAAGCACGTAAGGTAGAGTTTTAGTTATTTCAAACTATTTTAATTCCATACTTCTATTCTTCATCAGAATAACTCTGTTATCCCTTCCTCCACCACACTGCTTTTCCTAAAATACAGAAATAATAGATACATTGGAAGTACGAAAGGGGTAAGAAGACTGATTAATATTTAAGGAGAAAAAATTTACTTCCATCTTTTTCTAGCTCAATACTGTGAATACTACCGTGTTTTTAAAGATGTGTTTGTATTTTCACCACATTTTTTAAGAGACAGTGTCTTTTATTATGTAACATCTTTTTCTTTAGAGCAAAGAGCAACCCTCACCTAAGTTTCACAATATTCCTGTGTACAACTTTGTTATCAGTTCAGTTCAGTTCAGTCACTCAGTCGTGTCTGACTCCTTGTGACCCCATGGATTGCAACACGCCAGGCCTCCCCATCCATCACCAACTCCCAGAATTTACTCAAACTCATGTCCATTGAGTTGGTGATGCCATCCAACCATCTGATCCTCTGTCGTCCCCTTCTCCTCCCACCTTCAAATATTTCCAGAACCAGGGTCTTTTCCTATGAGTCAGTTCTTCACATCAGGTGGCCAAAGGATTGGAGTTTCAGCTTCAGCATCAACCCTTCCAATGAATATTCAGGACTGATTTCCTTTCGGATGGACTTGTTGGATCTCCTTGCAGTCCAAGGGACTCTCGAGAGTCTTCTCCAACACCACAGTTCAAAAGCATCAATTATTTGGTGCTCAGCCTTCTTTATAGTCCAACTCTCACATCCATACATGAATACTGCAAAACCATAGCTTTGACTAGACTGAACTTTGCTGGCAAAGTAAAGTCTCTGCTTTTTAATATGCTGTCTAGGTTGGCCATAACTTTTCTTCCAAGGAGCAAGCGTCTTTTAATTTCATGGCTGCAATCACCATCTGCAGTGATTTTTGGATCCCCCCAAAATAAAGTCTGTCACTATTTCCACTGTTTCCCCATCTATTTGCCATGAAGTGATGGGATCAGATGCCATGATCTTAGTTTTCTGAATATTGAGTTTTAAGCCAACTTTTTCACTCTCCTCTTTCACTTTCATCAAGAGGCTTTTTAGTTCCTCTTCACTTTCTGCCATAAGGGTGGTGTCATCTACATATCTGAAGTTATTGATATTTCTCCCAGCAATCTTAATTCCAGCTTGTGCTTCTTCCAGCCCAGCATTTCTCATGATGTACTCTGCATATAAGTTAAATAAGCAGGGTGACAATGCACAGCTGTGACGAACTCCTTTCTCTATTTGGAACCAGTCTGTTGTTCCATGTCCAGTTCTAACTGTTGCTTCCTGACCTGCATACAGATTTCTCACGAGGCAGGTCAGGTGGTCTGGTATTCCCATCTCTTGAAGAATTTTCCACAGTTTGTTGTGATCCACACAGTCAAAGGCTTTGGCATAGTCAATAAAGCAGAA
>SJYX01011317.1:0-17587 GCA_006410675.1 Oreotragus oreotragus | reverse complement strand
TTTCATTGCAATGGTGAATGGAATTGTTTCCTTAATTTCTCTTTCTATTTTCTCATTATTAGTGTATAGGAATGCAAGGGATTTCTGTGTGTTGATTTTATATCCTGCAACTTTAATATATTCATTGATTAGCTCCAGTAATTTTCTGGTGGAGTCTTTAGGGTTTTCTTTTCTTTTCCAATTTGGATTCCTTTTTTTTCTTTTTCTGCTCTGATTGCTGTGCCCAAAACTTTCAAAACTATGTTGAATAGTAGTGGTGAGAGTGGGCACCCTTGTCTTGTTCCTGACTTTAGGGAAAATGCTTTCAATTTTTCACCACTGAGGATGTTTACTGTGGGTTTGTCATATATAGCTTTTATTATGTTGAGGTATGTTCTTTCTATTCCTGCTTTCTGGAGAGTTTTTTTCATAAATGGATGTTGAATTTTGTCAAAGGCTTTCTCTGCGTCTATTGAGATAATCATATGGCTTTTATTTTTCAATTTGTTAATGTGGTATATTACATTGATTGATTTGTGGATATTGAAGAATCCTTGCATCCCTGAGATAAAGCCCACTTGGTCATGGTGTGTGATCTTTTTAATGTGTTGTTGGATTCTGATTGCTAAAATTTTGTTAAGGATTTTTGCATCTATGTTCATCAGTGATATTGGCCTGTAATTTTCTTTTTGTATGTGTGGCATCTTTGTCAGGTTTTGGCATTAGGGTGATGGTGGCCTCATAGAATGAGTTTAGAAGTTTACCTTCTTCTGCAATTTTCTGGAAGTGTTTGAGTAGGATAGCTGTTAGCTCTCCTCTAAATTTTTGGTATAATTCAGCTGTGAAGCTATCTGGACCTGGACTTTTGTTTGCTGAAAGATTTCTGATTACAGTTTCAATTTCTGTGCTTGTGATGGTTCTGTTAAGATTTTCCATTTCTTCCTGGTTCAGTTTTAGAAAGTTGTACTTTTCTAATAATTTGTCCATTTCTTCCATGTTGTCCATTTTATTGGCATATAATCGCTGATAATAGTCTCTTATGATCCTTTGTATTTCTGTGTTGTCTGTTGTGATCTCTCCATTTTCATTTGTAATTTTATTGATTTAACTTTTCTCCCTTTGTTTCTTGATGAGTCTGGCTAATGGTTTGTCAGTTTTATTTATCTTTTCAAAGAACCAGCTTTTGGCTTTGTTGATTTTTGCTATGGTCTCTTTTGTTTCTTTTGCATTTATTTCTGCCCTAATTTTTAAGATTTCTTTCCTTCTCCTAACCCTGGGGTTCTTCATTTCTTCCTTTTCTAGTTGCTTTAGGTGTAGAGTTATGCTATTTATTTGACTTTTTTCTTGTTTCTTGAGGTATGCCTGTATTGCTATGAACTTTCCCCTTAGCACTGCTTGTACAGTGTCCCACAGGTTTTGGGTTGTTGTGTTTTCATTTTGATTCATTTCTATGCATATTTTGATTTCTTTTTTATTTATTCTGTGATTTGTTGGTTATTCAGCAGCATGTTGTTCATCCTCCATATGCTGGAATTTTTAATAGTTTTTCTCCTGTAATTGAGGAATCATATGGTAGTTTTTTAAGGAACCTCCACAGTGTTCTTCACAGTGGCTTCACAAATTTACATTCCCACCAACAGTGAAGGCGGGTACCCTATTGGTTTAATCATCTTTATAACCCCAGAACTTAGCACAGTATCTAGGTCATTACAGAGTATGCTATTTCTACACACTCCTAATTCATCTCTAATTTCTTTTTTCCTTTCCTTTTCAGTTCATACAGTGGATTTTTTATATGCTTCTGCATGATTGGCCTCCAAAGTGTAATGGTCCGTACAATCTCAAACTCTTCGAAAAAACTAATAATCAAGAGAACAGTTGAGAAAGGCATTATTTAGGAGGATTATTTTTTCTAGATAGTTTGGGTACCACTGAAAACAAATAGAGAGGAGTATCTGATATGTACTATACTGACTGCCCTTCCCACCCACAGAATTGCTCTGATGGCACTGGACTTTGGAATGACACATTTACTGAGGACCACATCACAAACAGTGCTGGCAAACTTAGTTTCGCATCTGTAATAAGAATATGAACGTGTTGTCCACCAGTTTATGTAGTGGCCTCTCTACTAAAGCCCTTCAAGAGGTATTTCTGTCTAAAAATTAAGAATTGATCGCTTTTTATGATGTAAGAGCCTTAAAGCCAAATTTGAAGCCCTCTGGTGGCAGAGTTTGCAATCTTGTGTAAACCTCATTTTATGTTTCCATTCTTGTTTTTCTTTTGCTCTTTGGCTCTTTTGTATTCTGCTTATCCTTGTGAATGCCTTCTGCGTAAACCAGCTCTGCTAAAAAGGGTTGTGAGAGTGTGTTCCCGTCATCTTATAGTTGGTGTGTACTGTGCACAATTTATGATGCCATACGTGGCAGGCCTGGAAAAGAACTGGGAATGAATGACTGACAAGGGACCATCTGAATATTCTAGCTCTTTCTGGTGTATGCACACAACATGCACCAATGTGTACATAGACACATATATAGACATAATTGTTTATTGTATATGTGCATATTATATATTATATGTATATGATGTATGTATATTACATGCATGTATAATAGATGTGTATATTATACATGTATAATAGATATATATGTAAATATGCTATATACGTACATATATAACCTCCATATTGCTACTAATTCCTGATATTTATCAAGTTTTGCACATACAGGTCATCTCACACTAAATATATTTATACCTTTTCCCTCTGACATTCCAATCACCAATTTCATTCACTTATTCACCTTTCTCATGCTGGTAATCTGATGGTTAATTTTGTATGTCAACTTGATGAAGCTAAAGGATGTCTAGATAGTTGATAAAGCATTGTTTCTGGGTGTGTTTGCGAGGGTGTTTGAGGAAGAAATTAGTATTTGCATCAGAGATGGAGTAAGGAAGATCACCCTCAGCAATGTAGGAGGAATCACCCAATCCACTGAGGGCCTGAATAGAACAACAAGGCAAAAAGGGGGCAAATTCACCCTCTCAGCTTGAGCTAGCGCATCTGCCTTCCACCCTCAGGCATCAGAGCTCCTGGTTCTGAACGTTCAGACCCAGATTTAGACTGGCACCAGAGGATCCTCTTTCTGTTTTCTCAGGCTTTTGGACCCAGACTGAATTGTACCACCAGCTTGCT
The DNA here is from genome assembly GCA_006410675.1 of Oreotragus oreotragus. Taxonomy (NCBI): domain Eukaryota; kingdom Metazoa; phylum Chordata; class Mammalia; order Artiodactyla; family Bovidae; genus Oreotragus; species Oreotragus oreotragus. The sequence continues at coordinate 14,412 of SJYX01011317.1, read as the reverse complement.
GGTCTCCAGCTTGTATATGGCAGACAGTGGGGTTTCTCCCTCTCCATAACCACGTGAGCCAATACCCATAATAAATCTCCTTTTATATATACATACATAAGTGTGTGTGTGCACGTGTGTGCACACACATGAACGCACACACACCCTAGTTTTTTCTGTTTCTCTGGAAAACCTTGAATAATAAACTTTATTATATTTATTGATACTTGTTACAATTACATACCCCAAATTAGGGTTTAAAACTTCTCAGCCAGGAGTTTTATCTAATTACACCTTCATAGTTGAATGTCAGGAGTCTACAAACACCTATTTCTCCCTAAAGATAATGAAAAGATGGTCTTGCTTCCCAAAAGAGAGATTAAGTATCTTGCTCAGAAATATACTTAATAAATAGCGAAGTTCAACTATAGTTCAATTTTTAAAATTTTAATTAAACATTATAAATAAATAAATGGTAGAATTATCTGGTTCCAAAATCTGTACTCTTTGCACAAAACTATATCATGCTTTAATGTTTTTCCTTTAGGCCTGCTGAAAACATGATAGGTGCTCAATAATTACTTATGTGATTGGAGTAAACATCTAAAAGGTCCTTAAGTTCTTGTTTAAGGTCCCAGCAAACAGAGGCAGACCTGGAATTAGTATCCATTCCATCGTTTCCGAGCTGTTGCTCTATTCCCTATTTTTGACCTGGGGACACATCATTAACCTCAGCTGTTCACCCTCCAGCACGTGCTCTTTCTGAAACTCTGTGAGCTTGGAAATATTTAGAGATCTTCTTACTAAGCTATTTAGTGAGCAAAACTTTCCATTGGTGGAATGCTGGAGAAGCATTTTGTGGACAGAAGGAAAAAAAGATGCTATTTTAAACATTGCTGAGAGAGTTTGGGCAAAATCCATCTGGCAATTTCTTCCGTTCAAAAACTCATCAAGCGCTCCAAATGTGTAACCTGTAGGCAACTTTAATTAAAGCTTAAGAAATCTCAAAATAACTTGACATTTAAATATGTTATTTTCTGTTCTGCTCTCATAGTCTGACACACACAGAGACAATCTCAGGTCCAAATTAAGCCCCTCAATGCCATCTAGCCTTGCCTAGCCACTGGATTACTCTATTCCAAGAAGATAGGACTGTGAATGAAATAAACTCATCCAATCACTGTCCTTCAAAATTTAACATCCATTTCATCGGTAGGAAGATAGATGATAAATAGATGAATGATACAGTAAAATTTCTTTTTCTTCCTCAAAAAAGAAAAGAAATTGAAGGCAGAGCTTGTCTTGGGGAGAAACTCAGGAAAGGACTATATAGTAAAGAGGGTTTTTTTGGCCATGGAGGAACAAACTTTTAAGTTTTTAATGTGAAATCTTGAAGAAAATAAGTGGGCATTAACATGGTCAACATGTGTGGATTCCAAAGAAATAGTTTCCATCTAGGAGGAGTAAATCCATTCTTAAGTGACTTGAATAGTCTTGGACTCAAATTTAACATGAAGTTCAGGTAGGAGTCTCATGCCTTACGGTGGCCTAACAGTAAGGTTTTCTTCCCTCTATTTTATTTATTTTTGCCTTCTCTGGTTTTAATTGAGCATTTTATATAATTTTGTTTTTCTCTTAATATATCTATTATGATTCATTGCAAAAAATTTCAGTGTTTGCAATACAAATTTTAAAATAAGTTTACCTTCACATTTACACTACACCACTATCACACGTTACTTCATGGCAAATATATGGGGAAACAATGGAAACCGTGACAGACTTTATTTTCTAGGGCTCCAAAATCACTGGAGATGGTGACTGCAGCCATGAAATTAAAAGATGTTTGCTCCTTGGAAGAAAAGCTATGACCAACCTAGACAGCATATTAAAAAGCAGAGACAGATTCATGTCAATGTATGGCAAAACCAATACAGTATTGTAAAGTAAAATAAAATAAAAATAAAAATAAAGAACTGCTATGCCAAATTAGTTATTTAAAATCATTATTTTAATTAAAATTTTTAAATTAAAAAAATAAAAAGCAGAGACATTACTTTGCCAACAAAGTTCTGTATAGTCAAAGCTATGATTTTTCCAATAGTCATGTATGGATGTGAGAGCTGGATCTCATGAAGAACTGATGCTTTTGAATTGTGGTGTTGGAGAAGACTCTTGAGAATCCCTTGGACTGCAAGGAGATCCAACCAGTCCATCCTGAAGGAGATCAGTNAGCAACAAGCAGATCTTTCTTGGCTCTAACCATGAGAATTTGCTGGAATTTCTCAAGGTCAAACCCATAAAAGTATCAGTTTCCCCCTAATTGTGACCTTCTGAGTTTCTCATTCTCTTGATAATTTACTCTCAACCTATAGCAATTTGTCAAAATTACCATTTAAGTGTTCCCTACCAGTTACAGCCCCAAGGGCTTCTGCCAGATAAGCAGGTCTGGCCATGACCTCTGAAATCATCGGCCTCTCCAGATTGGGCAGGAGTTGACCTTGCAATCTCAGTTCTCTGACAGGTCTGAGAAAAATCATTGGTTTTTCAGTGTGTTCAACTTTTTCAAAGATGTGTATAAGAGACAGGTTCCAATACTTTGGGCACTTGATGGGGAGAACTGACTCACTGGAAAAGACCCTGATGCTGGGAAAGATTGGAGGCAGGAGGAGAAGGGGGCAACAGAGGATGAGATGGTTGGATGGCCGACTCAATGGACATGAGTTTGGGTGAACTCCGGGAGTTGGTGATGGACAGGCAGGCCTGGCATGCTGTGGTCCATGGAGTCACAGAGTCAGACACAACTGAGGGACTGAACTGACTGACTTAACAGGTTATCCGGGAGTCTTATAACGGCCTTCCGTACCAGCCCTGAAGACATTAATGTCGGTTATTTCACTTATCCCTATACTCAGTCACTCAATACACTGCTACTTTATTTAAAGTTGTACTTTAGATCAATTAAAAATAAGAAAAATAAAATTTTTATTTACCTCTACTTATTTCTTCTCCCATGTCTTTCATATCTTTATAGACCTAAGTTTTTAATCTGTATCATTCTACTTCTTCCAAAAGAAATTCTTTCAACATTTTTAAAAAGGAGTTCTGCTAATGTCAAAGTCCCTCAGTTTTTGGTTTTCTGAGAAAATCTTTGTCTCTCCTTCACTTTTGAAGAATAATTTTACTATGCATAGAATTCTAGGTTGATGATTTTGTTCCTCTCAGGCACAATATTTCACTCCATTCTCTTCTTACCTGCATAGTGTCTGGTGAAAAGTTCACCATAATGTTTATTATCATTTCTTTGTAAGTAATGTTTTCCCCTCTTATCTCTTTTCAAGATTGTCTTTGTTTACTGCAATTCAAACATGATATGCTAAGGAATGGGGGTAGGAATTGATTCTGCTTGGTATTCTCTGAGCTTCTTGGAACTGTGGTTTGTTTGTCATTAATTTGGGAAAGTTCTTGCCATAATTACTTCAAGTTCTCTTTTTAGTATTAGAGATTGGTAGGTGTTTCTGTTTGTGTGTGTGTGTGTAATACTTTTTGAGAATGTCTCACAGTTCTCGGTGTTCTGTTTTTATTTTCTTTTTCTCTCTTTGCATTTCAGTTCAGGAACTTTCTACACATCTCATGTAATCTTTTCTTGGCCATACTCAGTCTACTGATGAGCCCATCAAAGTCACTATTCATTTCTGCTACAGTGTTTTTGATTTCTAACATTTCCTTTAGAACCTGTCTTAGAATTTTTATCTCTCTGCTTACATTACCCATCTGTTCTTGAATGATGCCTACTTTTTCCAATAGATCCTTTAACATATTAATCATGGTTATTTTAAATTCTCTATCTGATAATTCCAACATCTGTTTTACATCTCAGTCTGGTTCTGATGCTTTCTTTGGCTCTTCCGGCTGTATTCCACTTGTTTTTTAGTGTGCATTGTAATTTTTGTTAAGTTTTACACGATGTAATGGGAACTGAGGCAAAAGGTTTTAGAATGAGATGTTATATTACTCTCATTAGGAGTTGAGCTGTGTTTACCGTTTGTTGTAGCTGTGGGTGCTAGAGCTTCTAGATGTCTCTAGGGCCCTTGTTTCCATCTCCTCTGTTGCCTTTGAAGTGAAGTGAAGTGAAGTGAAGTTGCTCAGTCGTGTCTGACTCTTTGCGACCCCATGGACTGTAGCCCGCCAGGCTCCTCATTCCATGCGATTCTCCAGGCAAGAGGACTGGAGTGGGTTGCCATTTCCTTTTCCAGGGGATCTTTTTGATCCAGGGATCGAACCTGGGTCTCCTGCATTGCAGGCAGACGCTTTATCCTCTGAGCCACCAGGGAAGCCTTTTTAGCCTTCTTTAAATACTCCTCCTCAGAGCAAGTCTGCATTTTGCAACTATAATCCACTCTTTATATACAGAAGCCCCTTTGACATGGTGTTAAGGTATGGAGGAGAGCTCAGACTTCAGGATTAAATCTCAGGCTTTCAGGGCCCTTATGTCCCTGGGATGCGATCTTCACAGGTCCTTCTTATCCTATCACATAAGACAGGAAGGCTAGAAGTGCCTAGAGTGAGAGAAATGCCCTTCCTACGGGTGGATAAGACTCTGGTAATCTTTTTCCCTGGATGTAGGCCTTTGTGATGGAGAAAAAAATGGGAGTTTTGTTTTGTTTTAAAACAATGATTAATTATCCCCTTTTACTGCCAAAGCAACAAGCAGATCTTTCTTGGCTCTAACCATGAGAATTTGCTGGAATTTCTCAAGGTCAAACCCATAAAAGTATCAGTTTCCCCATAATTGTGACCTTCTGAGTTTCTCATTCTCTTGATAATTTACTCTCAACCTATAGCAATTTGTCAAAATTACCATTTAAGTGTTCCCTACCAGTTACAGCCCCAAGGGCTTCTGCCAGATAAGCAGGTCTGGCCATGACCTCTGAAATCATCGGCCTCTCCAGATTGGGCAGGAGTTGACCTTGCAATCTCAGTTCTCTGACAGGTCTGAGAAAAATCATTGGTTTTTCAGTGTGTTCAACTTTTTCAAGTGATAAAGACAGGAATGACAACTTCCACGCTCTTTACATGTCACAGATGAAACTCTGTGTTAGCTTTCTAATGATTTACGACCAGTCAGAATGTTCCATTTTCTGCAACAACAGCTGGAGAAATACACATGGTCTGATATCAATCTTCAGGCCCAAGATCCAGGCAGCTTCTCACATCTCATTGCCCCCAAAGGCAGGGCTCTGAAAGCGTGAGCATTTCTATTGCCAGACCACTTGCTCAGTCCTTCCCACCCCTGGAGATTGTTTTCATTAATGTGAGACTTCATTCTCCATGTCTAAATGGTCGACTCCAAGAGGCTGAATCTCAGTGAGTGTTACCATCTCACTGCAGAGCCTGTAGTGGGTTTTTTTTGTTTTTGTTTTTGTTTTAACATTTGAAATGTGCTTTTTATTGTCTTCTTTTCAAAGACCAACCCTTATTTTCTAGATTACTGCTGAATGATAGAAGTTATATTAATTTGTTTTATTCACCCCATTGTTCATTTATTTGATAACTATCTCTTGGCTACTTCCAAAAGGCAAAATGCCCCAGCTATACCCTGAGAGATATAAAACCCACAATTCTCAAGCATTCCAAGCAGGAAGTGGGAAGTGAATGACCGTTGCTATTGTTTCACTAAGCCACGTTCAACTCTTTGCAACCGTATGGACTGTAGCCTGCCAAGGTTCCTCTGCCCATGGGGTTTTCCAGACAAGAATACTAGAAAGGGTTGCCATTTCCTTCTCCAGGGGATCTTCCCATCGAACCTATGTCTCCTGCTTGGCAGGCAGAGTCTTTACTGCTGAGCCACCTGGGAAGCCCTAATGACCGTACTACAGAGTGATTTATGATACTGAGAAATAATTTGATCTGGAAACTACTTATAGGAAGAGACTGAATCCACCTGGTGTTACCAAAGTATCATTAAGATTTGCTGTCAGAGCTTTATTATTCAGAGTACAGGCGAAACAGAATGTACACTTAAGGAAATAAACTAAGAAGACTTTAATAAAGGGGTTATTGACAGAAGTCAGTCAAAGAAAATTAAAAGACAAATCTAAGAGGACCCAAGAAGAGATGCTGATACATCTCAAAGCTAGCTACAAGGAAGCTGTTTTCACAGCCAAGCTTAAAGGGGACAAGGGCAGGGCGTGTTATCAGCCCAGAAAGAAATCTGCGGGAGCTGTTCTTCTAGGAGACGGCCATGCGTCAGGGGCTGTAGATTTTTGGTAGCAACTGCAGCCATTGCTAACCTAAGTCCTGGCAGGACAAGAATGGGGGAATAAATGCTTCAAAACCACTCTCTACCTGCTTTCTGACTTCCTCCTCATATTTCCCATTGGCTCACCCCAAATCAGAGAGTAAACCCACAGTTCAGCTTCCTGGAGGGCAAAGAGGTCAGGAGGGATAAAAGGTGAGTCTGGAGGAGCAAATAGAGGATTCCCACCCAAGAGAGGCGGCACTTCTGGAATTCAGGAGGAAGAGTTTCCCAGGCTCTGATGGCTACAGAGCCTTGACTTGAGGCGGGAGTTAGACGCCAAACATGTTAAAAGCTGTGGCCACTTCTATCACTGCCACATCCTGACTCTCTCCACAGAATCACCTGAACTCTCACCTCCAGGGAATGACCCCAAAGCAGTATAAATGGTTCTAACATGTGGTGTTTATTTTTAAAAAGATTTTGGTGGAGGGAGATAGAAAACGGTAGCAAAGATTTGCTTTTCTCTCTTACAGCCTTCTAGCGGCAAGAGGAGGGAATCGAAGGACAGCCAACGTGGTGGCCCATGGCTTCGCCAATCTTTTAACTCTGGACAAAAAGACCCTCCAAGAAATTCTAGTGCATTATCCAGATTCTGAAAAGCTACTCATGAAGAAAGCCAGGTACCACCTTTGAAATCTCATTAGAGGAAAAAAAAAAAAAAAAACCATTAGAGAGGAGTTGGCTTCACTTGACACCATGCTCATGGCTGCAGTCAACTCTTTCCAGAAGAGCCACCTAACATACTATTGTTTATGCGGTTATGCATTGAAAACTTCACAGATTAGGCGAAAAGATAGTATTTCTGGGAAGTTTTTCCAGAATTCTCATAATGCTATCTAAAATGGCCTTTCCCTCCTGCCCACAGAGTGCTTCTGAAGAACAAAGCTCCAGGCACAGGGGCAACCCCCCCCAAAAAAGGACTTGCCTTTCTCTTCCCACCGAAACAAGAAACACCCAAAATGTTTAAAGCTCTTCTGGGAAGCTCTGGAAAAGCAGGTCTTGCAAGACTACTCACATTGAAGAGAGAGCAAACCGCTCAGGTAATAGGACAGAGGGAAGGGAGGGCTATAACAGAGACCCCTGGACGAAGTACACTCAGACAAGCTCCTACTTTAATCCCGTGTCAGACACTGGGATAATCTGGATTCATCTAATGCATATAATTGCTACATTATACACAGCACTTATTGTTATTTACTGTGTACCGATGTATCATTAATCCCCCTTGGTTTATTATGACAGTTTTAGCGTTTTGTGACTATATATATATATATATGAGAAAAGGTGAAAAGGTTAGTCGCTCGGCAGTGTCTGACTCTTTGTGACCCCATGGACTATAGCCCGCCAGGCTCCTCTGTCCAAGGAATTCTCCAGGCAAGAATACTGGAGTGGGTAGCCATTTTAATCTGGACTGATTTCTGTGGGATTCTATATTCCTCAGAAGGTAAAGAATCTGCCTGCAATGCAGGAGACCCAGGTTCGATCCCTGGGTCAAGAAGATACCCTGGAGAAAGGAATGGCAATCCACTCCCGTATTCCTGCCTGGAGAATCCCCACGGACAGAGGAGTCTGGTGAGCTACAGTCCGTGGGGTCACAAAAAGTCAGACATGACTGAGCAACTGAAGCCAGCACCAGTATATACGGCATCCCCGGTGGCTCAATTTGTGTTTTCTGTGTTTGTGAAACTGCTTACTCACTAAGGTGTGTTTGTAACCTCAAAACCAATATTTAAGGGTTTTGGGGGTCATTCTCAGGCATACATGTACAGAGCAGCAAAAATTTAAGTTGCTGGGGGGCACATGTTTTCACCTGAATTTGAACAAGGAGACACTTTGCCTTCTTGTTTCAGCTCTCGCAGTGTGAATGAATGAACTTTTCAAGGTTTATTTATTGTTGTGTTTTTTGTATTTTTGCACATTTCCTCCCTCCCGCTATTAAAAATGGCCCTCAAACATAGTACCAAAGAGCTGTGTTCCAAAGGGCAAAAATGCAGTGATGTGCCCTGTAGAGAAACACGTGTATTAGACAAGCTTCATCTGGGCATGAGTCAGAGTGCTATTGGCTGTGAGTTCAATGAAATGAATAAACCATATATATTAAATAAGGTGTTTTTAAATAGAAACGCATGTAAAACAAGGTTATGTATTGAGCAGTTGACAAAAATGTTAAAACCAGAGGCTTGTAGGATCCTACACCTGCATTACCCCAAAGAGCGGGGTTTGCTAGCTCAGTGTTCATGGCAGCTTTGTAGAACAAAACTACCATGAATAATGAGGATCAGCTGTATATATGTAAACATATATACACCTAAACATATATATACCTATGAATGTGTAAGACGTTTTACCAGCCATTAAACATTTTCACCAGTATTCATTCAATTACTATCACTAAGTCAGAAGTAACCTCACAGAGGACATCACAGCCTTCATGTTATAGCTGAATAAACTGAGATCCAGATCAATTATTTAGATAAGGTCACCATCTATGACAGAGCAAAAGTTATTAGTCAGAAATTCAGACTTCAACACCTACACCAAGCTGTCTCCTAATTCCTAGAAATGTCATGAAACTGAAATGTTTTAGTTTTTCTCTTTTTTATATTTCTTTGATTCTCATGATAAGTTTATGAGGGCAGATCCTGAAAAACAGAGCAGAGATTCAAGTTTTCTGAATCTAGTTATTATGTTGTCTCTAAAACAGTAAGAAATGAGTATCTGTGACTCTTTCTGAAAATTGGTAAAGCAAATATTATCAAGTCAGTCACACTCAAGAGATTCAAACTTGCCTCTTCCTTTTCCACACACACAACACTGTGATGGAGGTCAGGGTACACCAGATGCCTCATTTAATTGGCAGGCAAATAATAATTTGTATAGAAGACTTATAGGGAAAACAGCTCTGCAAGTTAATGTGTTAAGTAAGGTTCTCAACTCTGTATATGCATCTTCATACCCTGTACAAGCCTCTTTCAAACTGATCTCAAACATCACCAGCAAAGAGCATGGTATGTGTCTTAATGTGAAATTTCTACAGATGACACTAAATGCCAAAGGTTCTAAAACTATATCAAATACCCATGGGGCAAATGGAGAAGACTGTACTAGGAAGGAGACATGAATTTCTCCCTGAGATGCTCCCATGAGCTTATGCAGGAGGGAAACTATAGTTCTAGAGTGTTTTTAGAGCATTATTTGGTATCGGGCTAATATTTTTTTACTAAAAGATAAATATTTAAAATTTCATCTTCATAAAATAAATCAGTAAATATTTGAAAAGCAAAGCGTCTTGAGCACCAAGTCCAATAATTCAGAGACCATGGGGGGCCAATTGGGAGCAAACTCCTTGGCAGGAACAGAAATGTAACGCAAACCAACCCTGAATCCAAAGGTGACAGCTCAACCCCATTCTCCAGCACATCAGAAAACTTAGTTAAACAATAGTCAAAGGCAGACATGATTCCCATATTACGTCAGTCTTTTGACCGTGATCGTTAGGTATTGCATATTAATCAAAAGGCTCCAACATCCTCGATTATGATTTCAGCACCAATCAACTCTTCTCAATAACTTTCTTCCAGAGAAAAGACGAAAACCAGGAAGAAGAGGATAAAGGAAAAGAATCTGAAGATAAAGGAAGAGCGACAGCAGAGAAACCACTCGAAACATCCAAAAGTCAAGCGAGTTCCCTTACGGCGGAGGAGGCGCCCCAGGCAATTAGAAAGGCAGCTCTACCCAGAGGAGCTTCCCGTCACTCACTCATCATCAGCATGGCTCCTTCTGCCGAGGCCGGGGAAGAGGTTCTGACGATCGAAGTCAAGGAAAAGGCTAGGCAATAAATACGTGATGATCTTCAGATATACTCTAGCTGGTTCCCTGAGAGATTATAGCCAGGATGGGAGTTTAAACTGACAGGCACCCTTGAGAAACCACGGGCAAATCTCTAGCTTAGTTTCTAGGGCATATCTTAGAGTCTGATCTTCTGCAGTGGCAATAAGAAGATTATTAAGGAAAAAATCCCTATTCTCCGTTGTCATCAGCTTTGTGCAACTGGTATTCTCCTAATGGTACCTAGAAGGTTATTTTTCTTCTGTACTTTCTTGATGATGTTTCTTCCCTCCGTTTTGATTAGGTTGGCCTTGGCTCTGAAATGATTCACTAGGGTTTTCTCTTATTTGTGTGTGTGTGTTAAAGTCTTGCATTGCACTGTTAGTCTTGGTTAAATGTTCTATGTATATATGCCTATTACCTCTTACTTGGGGAGTATGATATCTTCATAAAATGTCAAACATCAACTGAGTTTTATCCAAGCCAGGTTTATAAGTTGGTTAAGTATCAGATCAACCCACTAGGTGGGATTAAAGGAAGCAATCATTATGAACTCAATGGATATAAAACCCACCTTGCAGAGAAGGCCTCCGAAGAGCACAGCTGGTCAGCAGTACTAACAATAGTGAAAGTGAAAGTGTTAGTTGAGTAGACTCTTCAACCCCATGGACTGTAGCCCCCCAGGTTCCTCTGTCTGTGGGAGTCTGCAGGCAAAAATGCTGAAGTGGGCTGCCATTGCCTTCTCCAGGGTATCTTCCTGACCCAGGAATCGAACCCAGGTCTCCTGCATTGCAGGCAGATTCTTTACCGTCTGAGCCAAGAGGGAAGCCCAAACCCATAAGCAAAATCACATTGCAGCAACGTGTCAGAAAAGCTATACCCTCTACTAAAGACACAAGCTTTAATGTTTCCATTCATATCAACTTAAAAGTCTCACCCGACTCAACAGACTCAAACAGGAGAATCAGATTGCCCCATCTTCCAGGAGGCTAAAGCGACATTTCTCAGAAACTTATAGGCGTTGGCTTCAGAAGGGGCCAAATTTGAGCTTCTTGTTTTAAGCTTTAGTAAAAACTGATGAGGTTAGGCAGGCAGACTGTACACATGTCAGATTGACATATCCCTACAATTTCCGGAAACTACATGTACAGCTGTTTACAAAATCTCCGAGTTAATTAAGTGCACTTTAGGAAGTTGTCCTCATGAATCAGCTAGTATTAGCATAATTACCAAAGTCTCATGCTGTGAGGAGGCTAAAAAAGCCAGGCTGCTGTCGGAAGTAATAATACATATAGAATTCCATTCTAATAAATGCCATTACTGTATAACTTTAAGTTTGGTATAATAAGGCTATTTCCAAGTCTCAGAAGATGGTCACTGTAACAGCACTTTGCTAAGAGTGTTTTAACAAATTATATTAGCCAAAAAGCCTACAACACAGACACATTCAGCAAACCATGTATAAATTAATCACTAGAATAAAATGTATCATTTGTTACTCACCATTTTTATATACAAAAATATTAAGAGTATCACATGACATGACAAATTTTACAAAAGGTTGGGTGGTGTTTTTCCAGAGTTAAGCAAACAGAGAGAAATTGTTAAATAGTGCTTATTTGATAAATGTTTGTTGTGGAGAGTGATTACAAGAGCCAGAAAGAAAAGGTAAAAATAGAACCTCTAAAAAGTCTGATAATAGGGAAAAAAATAAATAAGAAAAATCCTGAGCTTATGAATAATACGTTCTCCCCTTATAGTCTATAAAGAAAGTAAAATTAAACTCCATTATGCTCTTCCTCTGTCATTTATTTTTCTCTCCCAAACTACCCTTTTTTAGATAATATCTTCATTCTACCAGACTCTCAGACTCAAATCTAAAAATAATTAGCAATTCTTACATTCCTTATATAGTGCACCAAATCCTGTCTCTTTCTTAAATCTTTCTAATTTCCCTTTCCTTTTCAACTTCAATGCTAACCATCCAGTTCATATTTTCTATTCAATTCAAATAAATAATCACTTTTATCCACTATCCACTTTAATCACGTTATCTTTCTCAGTCCTTCTGCCATGGTTAAAGTCAGGCCTTTCTCAAATACAACTATCTCAGACCATTTGGGCTGCTGTAATAAAAGCACCACATACAGGTAGCTTATGAACAACACAGTGTATTTCTCACAGGTCTGGAGGCTGGGAAGTGCAGGATCGAAGGCCAACATGGTTCTTAGAAGGCTCATTCTCACTGTGTCTTCACAGGGTTGAATGGGCAAGGGATCCCTCCAGAGTCTCTTTTATGAAAGCCCTAATCCTATTCATAGGATTAGTGGAAGTGACAAATAGTTTCAACAGATTAGATCCAAAGAATTATGGGTGGAGGTTCATAACATTGTATAGGAGAGAGTGATCAAAACCATCCCCAAGAAAAGAAATGCAAAAAGGCAAAATGGTTGTCTGAGGAGGCCTTACAAACAGTTGAGAAGAGAAGGGAAGCAAAAGGCAAAGGAGAAAAGTAAAGATGTACCCATTTGAATCCAGAATTCCAAAGAATAGCAAGGAAAGATAAGAAAGCCTTCCTCAGTGATCAGTGCAAAGAAATAGAGGAAAACAATAAAATGGGAAAGACTGGATATCTTTTCAAAGAAATTAGAGATACCAAGGGAACATTTCACGAAAAGATGGGCACAATAAAGGACAGAAATGGTATGGACTTAACAGAAGCAGAAGATATTAAGAAGAGGTGGCAAGAATACACAGAAGTATTACACAAAAAGATCTTCATGACCCAGATAACCATGATGGTGTGATCACTTACCTAGAGACAGAATCCTGGAGTACAAAGTCAAATGGGCTTTAGGAAGTATCACTACAAACAAAGCTAGTGGAAGTGATGGAATTCCAGCTGAGCTATTTCAGATCCTAAAAGTTGATGCCATGAAAGTGCTGCACTCAATATGCCAGCAAATTTGGAAATCTCAGCAGTGGCCATAGGACTGGAAAAGTCTGTTTTCATTCCAGTCCCAAAGAAGGGCAATGCCAAAGAATGTTCAAACTATCACACAATTACACTCATTTCACATGCTAACAAGGTAATGCTCAAAATCCTCCAAGCTAGGCTTCAACAGTTCATGAACTGAGAACTTCCAGATGTTCAAACTGGATTGAGAAAAGGCAGAGGAACCAGAGATCAAATTGCCAATATCCATTGGATCATAGAAAAAACAAGAGAATTCCAGAAAAACATCTACTTCTGCTTCATTAATTACGGTAAAGCCTTTGACTGTGTGGATCACAACAAACTGTGGGAAGCTGTTAAAAAGATGGGAACATCAGACCACCTGACCTGGTGGAAACCTGTATGCAGGTCAAGAAGTAACAGTTAAGAGGTGAACGTGGAACAGCAAGCTGGTTAAAAACTGGGAAAGGAGTACGTCAAAGCTGTGTACTGTCACCCTGCTTATTTAAGTTATATGCAGAATACATCATGCAAAATGCCTGGCTGGATGAATCACAAGCTGGAATCAAGATTCCCAGGAGAAATATCAATAACCTCAGACATGCAGATGACACCACCCATATGGCAGAAAGTGAAGAGGAATTAAAGAGCCTTTTGATGAAAGTGAAAGAGGAGAGTGAAAAAGTCACCTTAAAACTCAACATTCAAAAAACTAAGATCATGGCATCTGGTCCCATCACTTCTTGGCAAATAGATGGGGAAACAATGACAGATTTTCTTTTTGGGGCTCTAAAATCACTGCAGATGGTGACTGCAGCCCTGAAATTAAAAGATGCTTTCTCCTTGGCAGAAAAGCTATGACAAATCTAGGCAGCATATTAAAAAGCAGAGGTATTACTCTGCCAAAAAAAGTTAGTAGAGTCAAAGCTATGGTTTTTCCAGTAGTCATGTATGGATGTGAGAGTTGGATCGTAAATAAGGCTGAGCACCAAAGAATTGAAGATTTTGAACTATAGTGTCTGAGAAGACTCTTGAGAGTCCGTTGGACTGCGGGGAGATCCAACCAGTCCATTCTAAAGGAGATCATTCCTGAGTATTCATTGGAAGGACTGTTGCTGAGGCTGAAACTCCAATACTTTGGCCACCTGATGCGAAGAGCTGACTCATTTGAAAAGACCCTGATGCTCGGAAACATTGAAGGCGGGAGGAGAAGGGGATGACAGAGGATGAGATAGTTCGATGGCATCACCGACTTGATGCATGAGTTTGAGCAAGCTCTGGGAGATGGTGAAGGATGGGGAGGCCTGGCCTGTTGCAGTCCATGGGGTTGCAAAGAGTCAGACACAAA
>SJYX01011312.1:208401-220833 GCA_006410675.1 Oreotragus oreotragus | reverse complement strand
GTTGGATCTCCTTGCAGTCCAAGGGACTCTCAAGAGTCTTCTCCAACACCACAGTTCAAAAGCATCGATTCTTCAGCGCTCAGCTTTCTTCACAGTCCAACTTTCACATCCATACATGACGACAGGAAAAACCATAGCCTTGACTAGGCGGACCTTAGTCGGCAAAGTAATGTCTCTGCTTTTGAATATACTATCCAGGTTGGTCATAACTTTTCTTCCAAGGAGTAAGCGTCTTTTAATTTCATGGCTGCAGTCACCATCTGCAGTGATTTTGGAGCCCCCCAAAATAAAGTCTGACACTTTCCACTGTTTCCCCATCTATTTCCCATGAAGTGATGGGACCAGATGCCATGAAAAATTACAGTAATATTATTAGCTAGTTTCACAAATGAAGAAATAAGAGATTCAGATAAAGTGATTTTCCCAAGACCAAAAGATGGGACCTAAAATTGACCCCAGAAGTTCCGAGTTGTCCCATGTTCTGCTCCCCATTTTAGGATGTGAGGCAAGAGGCTGTAGAGCAGAGGATCATAAAGAGTGCAAAACTGGAAATCAGAAAATCTGTTATCAAGGCATGGACCTGTCACAAACTGGCTGTGTGATCTTTGATGAGTTATGTACTTTCCTGATTTCAACTTCTTCAACCATGAAATGAAGATACTATCTGTCCTGTCGAGCCTATGGAGAAATACCATGATAATGAAAACAACAGATATTAGAGCACTTTATAAACTGGAAATGGTATACAAATGACTAACACAAAATGCTGCTTCACAAGTGCTATTAAGAGGTGATTGTCCCAGTATGAGACTTTAGTAACTGAGCATCTTAATTTATACCAAAAGATATGAAGAATATAGTCCTGTCACTAACACCAATACAGTTGAGAAAAGACTTAAATCTACCAGATAAGTGAAAGGAAATTTTAATTTGTCTCCAAAGTTTCCCTAGAGGCTGTTCCAAATAGATGTAGAACTAGGGACTAAAGAGAGTTCTGAAAATATTTGTCAGACTAGTCTCTGGTAAAAACCTGGTTCAAAGGAGTCACAAGTGAATCCATCCAGGGATTCAACTAAGGATGCAGCTAAAAGAAGTCAATAAAGGATGGAGCTAAAAGAGGCACTGGGGGTCCAGAAACCTCTCAGATTCCTTAACCTATCAAAGAAACTGCCAAACAATTTTGCCTGTGTTTTATATAGGGTAATCCTTCCGAGATGATGTGATGATGATGACGAATAACAACAGACAATAATAATAATAAGTACTAACAGCAGTCAACATTCACTGATTGTCTGTCATGTGCCAGTCACTGTTCTAGCCTTCATCATTTAATTTTCACAACAAACTTATGAGATAGCATTTTTATCAGATTAGACATAATTCAGGAATATGTTTTACCTAGGTCATAATTTTAAGTCACCTACCTATACAATGATTTTAAAGTTCTCTATCAGTCACATGCAGTCCCACTGTAGATCTGTTGGGATGCAGTCCATTGGGTTACTAACATCCTTTCCAAGTTTAATTAAAATCAAATGCTCCTGTGAGAATTCCTATGAAAACACTTACACCTTAGCATTGATATAACAATAAGAACTTTCACATATTGCTTTCCTACCTTGTGCCCAAAAGATTCTGCGTTCTTCTCTCTATAACCTGAACACATGTACTTATTGAAGTTCTCAAACTTTCTTAGCTCACAGCACCCATAGCATCTCAGAAATGTTTTCATGGCTTCCTTTGGTCAAAAGAAATACCTAACAGTCCTGCCAAGCAGCTAGGTCCAAACAATTTAATAGGTATTTATTCCCTAACAATTGGAAAATATTGTATTTTTATGTCCTCTAACAACATTAATTCCTAATGGGATGTGTGTATCTCTTGGGCATTGCATAACTTCTCAAACCTTGTTTAACTGGAAACCACTGCCTTCATTTCTTGTTCCATATTGACTTTTGTGTGACACCTGCTTTTTTTCCCAGCACTGTTGAAAATCTAGTTTTGCAGAGATATGTCATCAAGAAAATTGGAGTATGATCTAATGCTGAATGCTGAACCACCTCGAGCCAGTGGTCTGCAGAGATGTCCAAGATCTCTTGTCACTGTGTTTCCCTCAAAAATTTAATATATACCACAGCACCTCTAAAGTCCAGCCACACAGTTTGGGAAATACGAGAATAGTGAGAAACACTACGGTATAGCAGTCAAAGGGAGGGATTCTGGAATCAGATTATCTGGGTTGAAATTCTGATACTAATGAGAAGGTTACAGGCAGGAAGGCCAGGGGTCTCCTAACAGAGGAAATAGGCTGCAAGTGTCAGACATTTTTTATCTCTCTCTTTAGCGGCAGGAGGAAACAGACTACTAGTGTTCTATTTTTTCCCCTTCTCTATAAAAATTTAAAAAGAGGTTTCTTTTAAAATTCTGTGTTGCCATGACAACACCTGGTTCCACCTGAACTCAGTTAATGATTTCAGTCACTCAGTCGTGTCTGACTCTTTGCAACCCCATGGACTGTAGCACACCAGGCCGCCCTGTCCATCACCAACTCCCAGAGTTTACTCAAACTCATGTCCATTGAGTCGGTGATGCCATTCAACCATCTCATCCTCTGTCGTCCCCTTCTCCTGCCCTCAATCTTTCCCAGCATCAGGGTCTTTTCCAATGAGTCAGTTCTTTGCATCAGGTGGCTAAAGTATTAGAGTTTCAGCTTCAGCATCAGTCCTTCCAATAAATATTCAGGACTGATCTACTTTAGGAGGGACTGGCTGGATCTCCTCGCAGTTCAAGGGACTCTCAAGAGGCTTATCCAACATCACAGTTCAGAAGCATCAATTCTTTGGTGCTCAGCTTTCTTTTTAGTCCAACTCTCACATCCATACATGACTACTGGAAAAACCATTGTTTTGACTAGATGGACCTTTGTTGGCAAAGTAATGCCTCTGCTTTTAAATAAGCTGTCTAGGTTGGTCATAACTTTTCTTCCAAGGAGTAAGCATATTTTAACTGCATGGCTGGTCACCATCTGCAATGATTTTGGAGCCCAAGAAAATAAAGTCTGTCACTGTTTCCCCATCTATTTGCCATGAACTGATGGGACCAGATGCCATGAATTTCATTTTTTGAATGTTGAGTTTGCAGCCAGCTTTTCCACTCTCTTTCACTTTCATCAAGAGGCTCTTTAGTTCTTCTTCACCTTCTGCCATAAGTGTGGTGTTATCTGCATATTTGAAGTTATTGATATTTCTCCTGGCAATCTTGATTCCAGCTTGTGCTTCATCCAGCCCGGCATTTTGCATGATGCATTGGAGAAGGAAATGGCAACCCACTCCAGTGTTCTTGCCTGGAGAATCCCAGGGATGGGGGAGCCTGGTGGGCTGCCGTCTATGGGGTCGCACAGAGTCGGACACAACTGAAGCGACTTAGCAGCAGCAGCAGCTCTGCATAGAAGTTAAATAAGTTGGGTGACAATATACAGCCTTGACGTACTCCTATCCCAGTTTGGAACCAGTCTGTTGTTTCATGTCCAGTTCTAACTATTGCTTCCTGACCTGCATACAGGTTTCTCAAGAAGCAGGTCAGGTGGTCTGGTATTCCCATTTCTGTAAGAATTTTCCAGTTTGTTGTGATCAACACAGTCAAAGGCTTTGGCATAGTCAATAAAGCAGAAATAGATGTTTTTCTGGAACTCTCTTGCTTTTTCGATGATCCAACAAATGTTGGCAATTTGATCTCTGGTTCCTCTGCCTTTTCTAAATCCAGCTTGAACATCTGGAAGTTCCTGGTTCATGTACTGTTGAAGCCTGGCTTGGAGAATTTTGACCATTACTCTACTAGCATGTGAGATGAGTGCAACTGTGTGGTAGTTTGAGCATTCTTTGTATTGCCCACCTGAACTGAAAGTTTCTCAAATCTTGAGTTAACCAATGCATTTTTCTTATGGAAATGTTTGTCTTAAGCTATGTTAATGAACTATGTATTTACCCTAGACTCTTGTCTTCAAGTCAGTTCTGCCTAAGACTCAGAACCGACTTGACAAGCCAGTATATTTCACTCATGCAAATATTCTTAAACTATGTTAATGAGACTGTATTTGCTTGGAAACCTGCCTTTCTTGTCATGTCAATCATTTTATGGCCGGGGGACAACTCACTTTGTGCCAATTTTATCTCAAAATGCATGTTGCAGATGAGGGGCCTGATGCCAGTCTCTGAGTTTTGCGACATTTCCTTTCCTCTAATTAGCAGACTGCCCACTCCAGTATTTTTGCCTGGAAAATCCTATGGACGGAGGAGCTTGGTAGGCTGCAGTATATAGGGTCGCGAAGAGTCAGACACGACTGAGCGACTTCACTTTCACTTTTTACTTTCATGCACTGGAGAAGGAAATGGCAACCCACTCCAGTGTTCTTGCCTGGAGAATCCCAGGGATGGCGGAGCGTGGCAGGCTGCCATCTATGGGGTTGCACAGAGCTGGACACAACTCAAGTGACTTAGCAGCAGCAGCAGTAGCTATATAACATCCAGCTAAAGACTAGCAGGGGGGCACTCTTTCTGCTCTCTTCTGATGTCCATGTCAGAAGCTTTCTCTATCTCTTTTATACTTTGTACTTTAATAAAACTTTATCACACAAAAGACAGGCTGCCATCTATGGGGTTGCACAGAGCTGGACACAACTCAAGTGACTTAGCAGCAGCAGCAGTAGCTATATAACATCCAGCTAAAGACTAGCAGGGGGGCACTCTTTCTGCTCTCTTCTGATGTCCATGTCAGAAGCTTTCTCTATCTCTTTTATACTTTGTACTTTAATAAAACTTTATCACACAAAAGCTCTGAGTGATCAAGCCTTGTCATTGGGCCCAGACTGAATTCTTCTCGTCTGGAGGCCAAGAATCCTGGCGTCTTTAGTGGCTCAGCAACAACCTTTCACTATTTTTACTGTATGCCTTGAGTATGCTATGTAAAACTATGCTTTACTTTCTTCACCTAAAATAGGGTCATAATTGTACCTACATCATACAATTGTGTTCAGGACCATTTCTATACATTGTAATAAATAACAATATTGAGAGTTTATTAGTTCTAACACCAAAACATATTATCAGTTAATCTTCCTGTAAGGAGGAAGTAATGAAAAAAAAAAAAAAATCCAGAAAGGGAATGCTGATACAGCTAGTAACCCTGTTAGGGGAAGCACACTGACTGAAACCGCCCATCCTGGCCAGGCACCATAGTAACTATTTGCATGAGTTGTTTTCTGACAGGAGGTCCTGGTAAGGAACACAGAACTAATAAGCCACCACCAACTGGAAGAGTTCAGGAAAGGTCAAAAGGAGACACCACATGTCCGACCACCTCGCAGAATCCTCCTCTCTGGCATCCATCTTGGCTGAACAAGGCGTGCACCACCACTCTTGACTCAGATGACTGGCTAAAGACAACCCGGAAACTAATGCCATCACCATAAAACCTGAGACTGCGAGCCACGTGGCAGAGCAGTTCTCCTGGGTTCCCTTACCCTTCTGCTCTCCACCCCGGTGCCCTTTCCCAACAAAATCTCTTGCTTTGTCAGCACATACGTCTCCTCGGACAATTCGTCCCCGAGTGTTAGACAAGAGCCCAGTTTCAGGCCCTGGAAGGGGTCCCCCTTCCTGCAACACCTCCAGTAAATTTCACCTACTTACAAAGTTTGCCATGATACAGACATGTCCTCCAAGGCAGATTATTATGCAGTACAAGCTTCCACAAGAATCTGCCCTACAGGAAATCGATTTTTAATCTTACCTAATTTTGGACACCTGTTAATAACCAGAATCTTGGGCAAGAATCCACTTTTCAAATGTAATGTCGGATTGCTTTCAAATGTACTACACTTGAAACCTAAAAATCCATTACTGCCCCAAAGGACAAACAAATATGAAACTTAAGAAAAAAAAGAATAACATAAGCTGCTGCTGCTGCTGCTGGGGAATACATAAATAGAGTCTTAAAAATAAATAGAAAAAGTTAAAAAATATCTCTTCTGGTAAAACATGCTTAAGCAATTTTAAAACATATAACAGAGAAGAATTGTTTCTCATTTTAACTTAGTTTTAAAAAGTTAAACCCATTCACTTTTAAACATATGACTCAATGACCAACCTCATTCACAATTATAAAATGCAAATTAAAAGATGATCAACTTTCTTCTGTGAGACTGGTACAGGTCAAAAAGTTGGATAAAGTTTGAGAGTTTGGAATGGACATATATGCACTGCTATATTTTAAATGGATAACCAACAAGGACCTACTGTATAGCACATGAAACTCTGCTCAATATTATGTGTCAGCCTGGATGACAGGGGAGTCTGGGGGAGAATGGATACAAGTTCATGTATGGTTAAGTCCCTCAGCTGTCCACCTGAAACTATTACAACACTGTCAGTCAGCTATATTCCAATACAAAATAAAAAGTTTCAAAAAATAAAAATTTTAAATTTTAACAACTTGGATAATACTCTATTCGTAAGAGTATTAAAAAAAAGGAAATAGGCACTCTATTATACTTTTGGTGAGAACATGAGTGAAATGTAAAGGTTTAACTTTGGGGGGGAATTCAGCAATATGTATCAAAGGTAAAATGGACATAATTGTCAACTAAAAGCTCTACTTCAAGGAAAGTTACCTTACAAATAAGCCTGAACATGAGTTCAAACACATACATATAATGAGTCGACTTCATTGTTCATAATCACAAAAGATCTGAGACACTTTAAATCTCCTTCATTAGGTAACTTGGTAGAAAAACAATGATACACCTTTGCATAGCTGGAGAAGAATCTGGTAAATTAAAAGCAATGTAAAGGGCAGCAGTATAGGGTGTTTTCTGCTTGTGTTTTTTAGTGAACACACACACATATTAACATGTATGTATGCATCTTCATGCATTTAACTTCAGTTGAAGGAGACAAAAAAATTATACCACTAAATTCTAAAGAAGAGAATAGGGTAAGGGCACGCAGAAGACGCTCTTCTCCATTACATATTCTTTCATACAGCTTAAATATGTTCATCCAGATACACGTTTTTCATTAAACTTTTTGAAATAATTACAGATTCACATGCAATTATAAAAAATAATACAAAGAGATCCCCATGTACCCTATATCAAATTTACCCCAATGCTAATATCTCTCAAAACTCTAGGACAATCTCACAACCAGGATAATGACATTGACAGTCAAAATACCGCACATTTCTATCACCACAAGGATTCCCTATTGCCGTTTTATAGCCATGTCCACTTTTCTTCACTTCCAGTCCCTTCTTAGTCCCTGGCAAACACTAATCAGCTCTTTATGTCTATAAAACGTCAACTCAAGAATTTTTATAAATGAATATAGTATGTATAACCTTTTGAGATTTGCTTTTTCTGCTCAGCTTAATTCTCTGGAGATTCATCTAGATTGCTGCCTGTATCAATAGTTGATTCCTGTTTGTTGCTGAGTAGTATTCCAGCATCTGGATTTACCAGAGTTTAACCATTCAGTTATTGAAGGACATCTGGGGTGTATCCAGTTCTTGGCTATTATGAGTAAAGCAACTGTAAACATTCACATACAGGAGTTGTATAAGCATAAGTCCTCATTCTCTGCAATAAATGCCCAGGAACGCAATATCTCGGTTGCAAGACAGTTAATGTCTAGGTTTTTGTTTTGTTTTTAAAGAAACTATTAAAGTGTTTTCCAGAGTGACTGTATCATTCTAAATTCCCACCAGCAATATGTGATGCCATTTCTCTGCATTCTTAATGGCATTTGATACTATTACTGTTTTTCATTATAACCATTCTGATAGATACATAGTGATAGCTCATTGTGGTTTTCATTTGTATTCTCTAATGGCGAAAGATACTGAATATCTTTTCAAGCTTATTTACAATCCCTACACATTCTTCAGTAAAATGCCTTTATGTTTTTTTGCCAATTTTCTAACTGGGCTATTTTTGTTTTTATTGTTGAGTTTTGGGGAGTTCTTTATTCTAGTCTTTTGTCAGATGTGTGGTTTGCAAATATTTTCTTCCATTTGGTAGCTTGTGTTTTCCTCCCTTTAATGGAGTCATTCACAGAACAAAAATTTTATTTGATGAAGTCCAATTTATCCATTTTTCCTTTTGTGGATCATCCTCTTGGTGTGAAGTCTAGGCATGTTCACCCCTCCACCAATACCACAGTCTTGATTACTGTGGTCATTTTAATAAACTTGGAATCAAGGAAACATATCCTTTCCACTTTATTTTTATTTTCAAAAAAGAAAATTCTACATTCTGTGCCTTTGTGTGTACATTTTAGAATACTATTTATTTTATTAAGAAATCTTATGGAGATTTTAAAAGTTCTGTTATACACTACATCAATTTGGGGAGAACTGACATCTTTACTATGTCAAATCTTCCAAGCCATGAATACAAGTTTCTCCATTTATTTAGATGTTCCTTGATTCTTTCATTAGTGTTTTATAGCTTTTAGCATATAAGTCCTGTACACATTTTGTAAGATTTACATCCAGGTATTTATTTTTTGAGTAAATGTTATTGTCATCAACCACAAACTGGAACTTGCCATGGGTAATTGCCATCTACAAGGATTAAATCAGGTGTTGCTGATTCCTTGATTCTTTCATTAGTGTTTTATAGCTTTTAGCATATAAGTCCTGTACACGTTTTGTAAGATTTACATCCAGGTATTTATTTTTTGAGTAAATGTTATTGTCATCAACCACAAACTGGAACTTGCCATGGGTAATTGCCATCTACAAGGATTAAATCAGGTGTTGCTGCAACCGTTGACCTCCAACACCCCCTGAAGGACTTCAGGGTGGAGAGCAGAAATGAGGTTCTCTGTGCTCTGGGAAAACTGGCAGGACAGGTCTTCAAACAGTCAGATATTCTCAAGAGCTGATTTTATGAGCCCAATTCTTCTATCTCCTCATATCTAGAAAAACACTAAAATCGTTCATGGTGATGATTGTTTCTCATGACTAGCAGAAGCTTCACGAGACCAGCAGAAACTTTCTACCAAAAAATATATGCTTGATTGCATGTGCACCCCCTTTACCAAAATCACGAATATACAGTCCTTTCCCAACCTGCTTCTCTGGAGCAGTCTCTCAAAACTTAACTCACAACTCTCACATTGTGCATTTTTTTCAGTTGACAGTTATTTTTTAATTTCAACATACTCATTGCTAGAATCTGAATTTTTTTTTTTTTAACTTATTGGGTGTCCATGGCCTTACTGAACTCATTTATCAGTTCTCAGAGTTTTTCTTTTGATTTTGGTAGATTCCTTGGGATTTTCTAAGTAGACCATCATGTCATCTGCAGATAGGAAGTTTTATTTCCTCCTTTCCAACCTGTATGTCTTTTATTTCCTTTTCTTAAATTATTGCATTATACTGAATAAAGGTAATGAGTGTGGACATCCTTGCTTTGAACCTGTTCTTAGAGGAAAAGCAATCAGCATTTCACCATTAAGTACAAGGTTGAGGAAGTTCTACTCTATTCCTATTTAAGTTTGTTATGTTTTTTTTTTAATCATGAATGCATGTTGAATTTTGTCAACTGCTTTTTCTGTATCAGTTGATACAGTCATGTGATTTTCTTCTTTAGCCTGTTTATATGGTGAATTACAGTCATGTTCAAATTGTGAACAAGACTTTCATCCCTGGAATAAACCTCATTTTCCATGGTGTATAATTCACTTAATATGTTGCTAAATTCTATTTGCCAATGTTTTATTAAGGATTTTTTTGTCTGTATTTATGGCAACCCACTCCAGTGTTCTTGCCTGGAGAATCCCAGGGACGGTGGAGCCTGGTGGGCGGCCATCTATGGGGTCACACAGGGTTGGACACGACTGAAGCGACTTAGCAGAGGCAGCAGCAGAACTGTTGGTCTGTGGGTTTTGGGAGACGGGGTTGGGATTGTTTGTGTTTTGCATTGTCTTTGGTTTGGTATCTGGGTAATACTAGCTTCCTAAAGTGAATTGGTAAGTGTTCTTTCCTTATCAATTTTCCAGAAAAGCTTGTGTAGAATTAGTGTTGATTCTGCTTTAAACATTTGGTAGAATTTTGGGGTGAAACTATCTGTGTCTGAAGATTTCTTTTGGGGGAGTTTCTAAAATTATGAATTCAAATTCCTTAGTGAATAAGAGCTATTCAAAATACCCACTTCATTTTGGGTGAAATGTGGTAACTGCATTTACACTTTAAGTTGTAAAATTTATGTGTGCAGAGTCATTTATAGCATTTTTTTACTATCCTTCTGATGTCTGCAGAATCTGTAGTGATATCCCCTATGTTGTTCTGTTACTGGTAATGTCTTCTCTCTTTTTTTTCATTGTCAGTCTGCTACAGATTGTCAGTTTTACTGACCTTTTCAAAGAATCAAATGCTTGTTTCACTGATTTTTTTTCTATTATCTTCCTGCTTTCGATGTCATTGAGTTTTGCTTTTATATTTATTATTTCCTTTCTTCTGCTTGCTTTTGGTATATTCATTTTTTTCTAAGTCTGAGATGGGAGCTTAGATTATTGATTTGAGATTTTTTTCATTCTGAGGTATGCATTCAGTTCTATAAACTTCTATCTCTGGACCACTGCACCTGTGACTCACAAATTTTGATACTGTACTTTCATTTTCACCCAGTTCAATGTTTTGTTTTTGTTTTTTAATTTTTCTTGAGACTTCCTCTTTCACCAACGGATTATCTGAAAGTATGCTGTTTCATCTCTGAAGATTTTGCTGTTACTGCTTTCAAGTTTGATTACACTGTGGTCGAAGAACATACTCTGATTTCAATATTTTGAATGTGTTGAGGTTTCTGTGATGGCTCAGGATATGGATTATCTCTAAATATGATCAGTAAGAGCTTGAACAGAATGGCATTCTGCTGTTTTTTGGGTGGAGTGTTCTATAAATGTCAGTTAGATCTTGTTGATTGGTGCTGTTGTCAAATTATTCTATATCCCTACTGATCTACTATCTAGTTGTTCTATCAATTACTGAGAGAAGAGTGCTGAAGTCTCCAACTATAACTGTGGATTTTTCTATTTCTCTTTCCAGGTCTCTTGGGGCCCTTTCATTATCAGCTGACAAGATGAAATTCCCAGCACTCTACTTGCCCTTCTCTGATACCATCTTGGCTAAAGTACTACAGCACCTCATTACAGCCTCCTTCACCCCACCCCGGCCCCCAGCTTTACTGAGGTATAACTGACAAACAGAACTGTAATATATTAAACAGTAAAGTAGGATGACTTAAAATACATACACATTATGAAAGCAATTCCACCAAAAAGTTAATTAATATATTCATCATCTCACAGTTACTTTTTCTTTTTTCAGTGAGAATGCTTAAGACCTATTCTCTTAGTAAATAACGAGTATACAATACAGCATTATCAAGTACAGTCACCATGCTGTACATTAGATCCTCAAAACATACTTAGCTTATAAGTGAAAGTCTGTACCCTTTTACCAACCTCTCCGTTTCCTTCACCCCCTCAGGCCCTGGCAATTACCACTCTACTCTCAGTTTTTATGACTTTGACTTTTCTTTGATAAGAGATACAATGCATTATTTGTCTTTCTCTATTTTATTTTACTTAGCAGAATGCCCTCCAGGCAACCCATTGTACCTCTGCTGAGGTAGCTGTGGGTGGGGCCACAGTTTTCTCAGTAGTGTTTGGCTAGAGTAGGGCAGTTATTGTCTAAAACTTTTCTGACTTAGGGTGTTCCTCTCCTAATCCTTCAGCTACAAAGACCAGACTTTTGTTGGTTTGGCTGTGTCTGCCGTTGTTTGCGTATCTCTGCTGCTGGCTTTTTTAGCTCCAGTTCAGTTCAGTTCAGTTGAGTCCCTCAGTCGTGTCCGACTCTTTGCGACCCCATGAATCGCAGCACGCCAGGCTTCCCTGTTCATCACCATCTCCCGGAGTTCACTCAGACTCACGTCCATCAAGTCCGTGATGCCATCCAGCCATCTCATCCTCGGTCGTTCCCTTCTCCTCCTGCCCCCAATCCCTCACAGCATCAGAGTCTTCTCCAATGAGTCAACCCTTCGCATGAGGTGGCCAAAGTACTGGAGTTTCAGCTTTAGCATCATCCTTCTTAGCATTATTCCTTCCAAAAAAATCCCAGGGTTGATCTCCTTCAGAACGGACTGGTTGGATCTCCTCGCAGTCCAAGGGACTCTCAAGAGTCTTCTCCAACACCACAGTTCAAAAGCATCAATTCTTCGGCACTCAGCCTTCTTCACAGTTCAACTCTCACATCCATACCTGACTACTGGAAAAACCATAGCCTTGACTAGACGGACATTAGTCGGCAAAGTAATGTCTCTGCTTTTGAATATGCTATATAGGTTGGTCACAACTTTTCTTCCAAGGAGTAAGC
>SJYX01011312.1:143413-207968 GCA_006410675.1 Oreotragus oreotragus | reverse complement strand
TGAGCTTTAAGCCAACTTTTTCACTCTCCTCTTTCACTTTCATCAAGAGGCTTTTTAGCTCCTCTTCACTTTCTGCCATAAGGGTGGTGTCATCTGCATATCTGAGGTTATTGATATTTCTCCCGGCAATCTTGATTCCAGCTTGCACGTCTTCCAGCCCAGAGTTTCTCATGATGTACTCTGCACAGAAGTTAAATAAGCAGGGTGACAATAGACAGCCTTGACGTACTCCTTTTCCTATTTGGAACCAGTCTGTTGTTCCATGTCCAGATCTAACTGTTGCTTCCTGACCTGCATACAGATTTCTCAAGAGGCAGGTCAGGTGGTCTGGTATTCCCATCTCTTTCAGAATTTTCCACAGTTTATTGTGATCCACACAGTCTGGGATAAATGTGGGCTTCCCTGGTGGCTCAGACAGTAAAGAATCTGCCCGCAATGCAGGTGACCCAGGTTTGATCCCTGGGTCGGAAAGCTCCCCTTGAGAAGGGAGTGGCTACCCACTTCAGTATTCTTGCCTGGAACATTCCATGGACAGAGGAGCCTGGAGGGCTACCATCCGTGGGGTCACAAAGAGTCAAACATGACTTGAGCAACTAACACTTTCACTTTCTGGGATATATGAAGCAAAAGAAAACCTCAGGAACTCATTCATGTTTTGCTCCTTGAGCCCTAAGGGGCCTAGCTAGCCTCTTTCTTCTTTCTTTCAGAGTCTTCTTATGTGTGTTTTATATAAAGTTTCTGGGGTTTGGGGGTTACTTAATGGGAAGGAAAAGTGAAAGTATATTTACTGCAGCTTCCCAGAAGTAGAATTACGTTTATTATTTTTGAAATAAAAACCAGAACCATTATATCAGAGTGCTAGTGCCTTCCTCAGGTCACGGTTATGTTAAAAGAGGAATTATATCTTTAATACAAACTCTTAAAACTACAGCTATACCTTGTGAGGAGGGACAAACGTGATGTCCCTAGCTTTGCGCAATGAGAAACTGATGACAAAAAGTTAACCTAACACTAGTACTGTCCTCTTACCTTCTCTTTGCACTTTTTAAAACACAATGGTATTTAATCCACAAAACTTCAACACACTATCCCTTTCCTCTCTGATCTCTCTACTTTATACACCAGAAACAGTGTTACTCAGAGTTCCAGGGTCAGTGCATCATTCTATCTGAATTCTGAAACATACACAAACTGCCTTCAGTTCAGTTCAGTTCACTCGCTCAGCCGTGTCCGACTCTTTGCCACCCCATGAATCGCAGCACGCCAGGCCTCCCTGTCCATCACCATCTCCCGGAGTTCACTCAGACTCACGTCCATCGAGTCCGTGACGCCATCCACCCATCTCTTCCTCTGTCGTCCCCTTCTCCTCCTGCCCTCAATCCCTCCCAGCATCAGAGTCTTTTCCAATGAGTCAACTCCTCTCATGAGGTGGCCAAAGTACTGGAATTTCAGCTTTAGCATCATTCCCTCCAAGGAAATCCCAGGGTTGATCTCCTTCAGAATGGACTGGTTGGATCTCCCTGAAGTCCAAGGGACTCTCAAGAGTCTTCTCCAACACCACAGTTCAAAAGCATCAATTCTTCAGCGCCCAGCCTTCTTCACAGTCCAACTCTCACATCCATACATGACCACAGGAAAAACCATAGCCTTGACTAGACAGAACTTAGTCGGCAAAGTAATGCCTCTGCTTTTGAATATACTATCTAGGTTGGTCACAACTTTTCTTCCAAGGAGTAAGCGTCTTTTAATTTCATGGCTGCAGTCACAAACTGCCTTAGCAGCAGAGTAATTAAGGAATACTTGAGAGTCATACTATGGTTGATTTCAAAGGAAGATTTTTCAGCATTCCAATAATATCCTCTTCATGAAATACAAGAAGATCTTGGGGTTTTGTAGCCACCAGCTAATAATATTCTAAGTATAAATTTACCTAAGAACTTCTGGAAAGTCCAAAGGTATTAGCTCAGTTTATTTGTATTTCTTTTAGATGGATGGGTGGCTATCACGAATCCTACATAATAAATTAAATCTATAGACAATCTGAGATACATATATATATCATGTTATACAGGGAACAGGATTGAGCCACATACAGGGCTCTGTCATTTACTAGCTGTATATTCGTATATTCTTGCGTAAATCACTTACAACTCTGTTCATTTTTAGTAAGTGGAAAAAAAACAAGGAGCTTGGATCAGGTGATTTCTAAAGATTTCCAAATCTGACATTCTATGACTTAAAACTCTTAAATTTGATTATTAAAATTGAGGGATCTTTATAACAGAGGTAGAGTTTAATTTTATTTCATTCATTATATTATCAAGGAATCAACAAACATGTCCTCTGTGTAAGGCATTAGGCTGGTTTTTTGGTCTGGGCCCTACTTAAATGGGACCAAAAACTATGTGGCCTAACTATTCTACCCGACTCCATTTATTAGCAAGAAAGGAACTTGGATTACTTTAGATAATTAGTTCTCAAACTCTTACCCATAAGACTCTTTGCGACCCCATGGACTGTATAGTCCATGGAATCCTCTAGGCCAGAATACTGGAGTGGGTAGCCTTTCCCTTCTCTAGGGGATCTTCCCAACCTAGGGATCGAACCCAGGTCTCCAGCATTACAGATGGATTCTTCACCAGCTGAGCCACAAGGGAAGCCTGTCAAGACACCAGGAATGCTTATATAGATTGCTGGGCCCCACCCTGATGGTTTCTGATTCAGAGGAACTGGAATGGAGCTTGAGAATTTGTATATTTAACAAGCTCCCAGATGCTGCTGGTTCAAGGAGCACACATGGAGAACCACTGATTCAGATAAAGTCCCATGTGTCAGCGGTCTCTGCTGTAAAGCTGGTGCTCTTGCCTCTTCACACTCTTTCATCTCCATTTTCCTTGCAACAATATTCATACCCTCTCTATTGAGAAGCAGTTACATTCCTTTCTTTGTGTGTAGTTCTGGTAAAATTATTGATCCAAATGCCCCTCTGTTCCAGGGATAGAAATGTAAATTTAAATGGGCTAATCAACACCCACTGATCCTGGGGGTAGGCATGTGACCAAAGACAAGCCAACTACTGAGCTTTGCCCTAGAATCTGCAAACTTACAGAAGGCTGGCACATTCTTTCCTTCTGTAAAACAAACTAAAAGGATATGACCTCATAACTGTCAGCAGCCACATGCAATAGGAGTGAATAAGGGCCACAAAGAAAAGTTGAAATGAAAGACAGAGAGAAGGTAATCATGAATTTAATCATAAATGTAGGCCCCAGATCTACTTATATCTGAGGTATATACATATCTGAACAGACTCACTGGAAAAGACCCTGATGCTGGGAAAGATTAAAGGCAGGAGGAGAAGGGGACGACAGAGGATGAGATGGCTGGATGGCATCACCGACTCAATGGACATGAGTCTGAGCAAGCTCCAGGAGTTGGTGATGGACAGGGAAGCCTGGTGTGCTGCAGTCCATGGGGTCGCAAAGAGTCAGACACGACTGAGCAACTGAACTGAACTGATCCAAAGATAAGCTACATTCCCTATAAATAAGGAGATGGTATAGTAGTTGAATAGCTCAACATTCAGAAAATGAAGTAGTTGGTATAGCTCAACATTCAGAAAATGAAGATCATGGCATCCGGTCCCATCACTTCTTGGCAAATAGATGGGGAAACAGTGGGAACAGTGTCAGGCTTTATTTTGGGGGGCTCCAAAATTACTGAAGATAGTGATTGCAGCTATGAAATTAAAAGACGCTTACTCCTTGGAAGAAAAGTTATGACCAACCTAGATAGTATATTCAAAAGCAGAGACATTACTTTGCCGACTAAGGTCCGTCTAGTCAAGGCTATGGTTTTTCCAGTAGTCAGGTATGGATGTGAGAGTTGGACTGTGAAGAAGGCTGAGCACCGAACAATTGATCCGTTTGAACTGTGGTGTTGGAGAAGACTCTTGAGAGTCCCTTGGACTGCAAGGAGATCAGCCCTGGGATTTCTTTGGAAGGAATGATGCTAAAGCTGAAACTCCAGTACTTTGGCCACCTCATGTGAAGAGTTGACTCATTGGAAAAGACCCTGATGCTGGGAGGGATTGGGGGCAGGAGGAGAAGGGGATGACAGAGGATGACATGGTTGGATGGCATCACTGACTTGATGGACGTGAGTCTGAGTGAACTGATAGTAGTTGAAAGCATAAGTTTTAGAGTAACAAACTTGGGTTTAATTCATCAACTTACCACTTGCGTGAGCTTAGGTAAATCTCTAAGCTTCATAAAATAAGAATAATATCACCTACCTCAGAGTCTTCCTTATAGGCATTAAATGAGATAACTCATGCAGAGTCCTGACAGGGAACATTCATGCAAAGAATGATACTTGTTAATTCAGTTCAGTTCAGTCACTCAGTTGTGTCCCACTCTTTGCGACCCAATGAATCACAGCACGCCAGGCCTCCCTGTCCATCACCAACACCCGGAGTTCACTCAGACTCACATGCATCGAGTCGGTGATGCCATCCAACCATCTCATCCTCTGTCGTCCCCTTCTCCTCCTGCCCCCAATCCCTCCCAGCATCAGGGTCTTTTCCAATGAGTCAACTCTTCGCATGAGGTGGCCAAAGTACTGGAGTTTCAGCTTTAGCATCATTCCTTCCAAAGAAATCCCAGGGCTGATCTCCTTGCAGTCCAAGGGACTCTCAAGAGTCTTCTCCAACACCACAGTTCAAACGGATCAATTGTTCGGTGCTCAGCCTTCTTCACAGTCCAACTCTCACATCCATACCTGACTACTGGAAAAACCATAGCCTTGACTAGACGGACCTTAGTCGGCAAAGTAATGTCTCTGCTTTTGAATATACTATCTAGGTTGGTCATAACTTTTCTTCCAAGGAGTAAGCGTCTTTTAATTTCATAGCTGCAATCACTATCTTCAGTAATTTTGGAGCCCCCCAAAATAAAGCCTGACACTGTTCCCACTGTTTCCCCATCTATTTGCNAGTCTTTTCCAATGAGTCAACTCTTCGCATGAGGTGGCCAAAGTACTGGAGTTTCAGCTTTAGCATCATTCCTTCCAAAGAAATCCCGGGGTTGATCTCCTTGCAGTCCAAGGGACTCTCAAGAGTCTTCTCCAACACCACAGCTCAAAATAAAGCAGTCTGTTACAAGTTGATGGTCACATCAGTTTGTGCATATTCTAAAAGGCACTACATTTTTTACTCCCCTCCCTGAATACTTTGTTTCTGAGGTCATATTTTTATTTTGTGTTTTACTTAACTCATTATTTTAGATATAGATGATTTTACTACTTTTGTCCTTTAACCTTCATACTGACTTTTTAGTTGATTGATCTACTACTTTTACTATATGTTTTCCTTTACAAATGCAATTTTTCTTTCATTATGTTTTTGTTTCTAGTTATAGCATTTTCTTTTCCATTTAAAAAAGTCCTTTAAAAAATCAGTTTGGTGATCATGAAGTTCTTTATCTTTGGCTTATTTGGGAAACCCTTTATCTCTCAATTCTGAATGATAATCTTGCCAGGTAGTATATTCTTGTTTGTGAGTTTTTCCTTTTAGTATTTTAACTATATCGTGCCATTCCTTTCTGGCCTCTAAACTTTCTCCTGAAAAATCAGCTAATAGCCTTATGGCATATTAACCTTTGTATGTGATTTTTTTTGTTTTTCTTTCTTTATCTTTGCCATGTAATCATGATATGTCTTAGTACGGATCTCTTTGTGTTCATCTTATTTGGGACTTAGTGCTCCCTGCACCTGGATATTTGTTTCCTTCTGCAGGTTAGGGAACTTTGAGTCATTATTTCTTCTGATGGCTTTTCTGGTCTTTTCTGTCTCTCTTCTTCTGCAGCCCGCATGTAATGTGAATGTTAGTATACTTAATGTTGTTGCATAGGTTCCTTAAACTTTCTTCATTTTTAAATTCTTTGTTTCTTTTTACTCTCTTTTTGAGTGATTTTCACCATCCTGTCTTCCAGATCATTGATAACATTCTTCTTCATCCTCTAATCTGCTGAAATTCTCTAGTGTGTTTTATTCTTCACTTCTGGTGGGTTCTTTTTTTATATTTTCTCTCTCTTTTTTGAAGTTCTCCCTGAATTTATCCATTCTTCATCCTAGTTTGGTGAGCATGTTTGACCGTTATTTTGAACTCTTTATCTAGTAAGTTGTTTATCTCCGTCTTGTTTAGCTTTTTTCTGAGATTTTGTCTTTTTTTTTTTCTTTCATTTAGAAGCTATTCCTTTGTCTCCTTGTTTTATCTAACTCTCTTCTATTTGTTACTATGCATTAGGTATATCAACTATTTCTCCTAGAGAAATAGAGTGGTCTCATATAGAAAGTGTCCTCCGAGGTCCAATGGCTCAATCCCTTCTAGTCACAAGAGCCAGGATCTCCAGGAATACCCTCTATGTGGGCTGCCTTTACTTCGTGTGGTTGGACCATGATTGCTGTGGGCACTTTGGTAGATTGGTGACTCCTTGGTTCAGCTAGCGGAAAGGTTTCTCCTCAGTTGCTGCAGGCATACTGATGTGTGGGTGGGGCTGGTCTGCCCACGCCTGGCTGTAGGTCCCAGCTGGAGCTGTTGCAGACACACTGGTATGCTGGGCTAGTTCCCTGGAGTGGGAGCCACATTGGAGGTGTGCTGGTGCTGGCTCGGGTCACCCACTGTGGGGGCAGAGTGAGAAACACTTTAAAGGGGCCAGTGGGGCCAGCTGGATTGATCAGGGCTGGTCCTCAGGAACACCTGGGCAAGGTTCACAGTGCTTGTTAGGTAGCAAAACAGAGTAACAGAAATGACACCTGCTGGTAACAGGTCACCCAGGGGAAGAAAAGAAAAAAAAAAAAACGACATCTGTCAGTGTTTTCATTCCCAGAGACAGTTCCACCAGACCCCTGCCTCTGGCAAATGTCCCCAGATTAGTCAGTGAATCTCCTTCTCTTATATCTTCAATGTTTTTCAAGCTGTTGCTTCTGCCCTGGGACTTGGAGAAAATGAGTTTGTGTGTGAGCTCTTTATGGGCAGATCCTTGGTTTCCCACATCTCTCTGGCTCTCCCAGACTTAAGTTTCACTGGTTTTTAAAGCCAGGCATTATGAGGGCTCATCTTCCTGGTGCAGGTGCCCTGGGCTGGGAAGCCTGACCTGGGTCCCTCGCTCCTCAGGGGTCCTCCACAGTTGCAGTACCTCTCTCACTGTGGGTGGCTGCACTGAGGCTCTGTGTTCTGACTAGACCACATCCCTGCCCCTCCTGCCCATCTCAGTGTGGTCTTTTCTTTATATCCTCAGTTATAGAAAATCTGTTTTGCTAGCCTTCAGATCATCCTCAGACATGGTTGTTCTAAATGTAGGTGTCTTTTTGTATATCCACAGGAGGAACTGAGCTCAGGATCTTCCTACTCCTTCATCACCATTCCTCTAAGATTATTTATTTTAAATATCTTCTTTTAGAAAAGAAGCACAATTGCTTGTCTCCTGGTTTGCAAT
Organism: Oreotragus oreotragus; assembly: GCA_006410675.1. Classification (NCBI taxonomy): domain Eukaryota; kingdom Metazoa; phylum Chordata; class Mammalia; order Artiodactyla; family Bovidae; genus Oreotragus; species Oreotragus oreotragus. The sequence goes on along the minus strand of SJYX01011312.1, from coordinate 200,472 downwards.
AAAATGTTCCATAGGATAAAGAGACCAAGTTGCTGAAGTATAGATTTTTAGAGTGTCTCCTACTCTTTTCTTATTTAAATAATATCCCCTAATGGTTAAAAAGATAGAGACATACACAGAACTCTAATGGTTTGGTTTCCATGGTGATAATTTTTTCACATTCTGACACTGCATGCCACCTAGTGTTTCCAAGCCAAAAACTTTGATGTTTTGGTATCACAGGTTTTATATAAAACCTGCTTATACTTATACTAAAACCAAAGCTAGAAAATATCTAAATACCTTTTTCTTGTTTAAAATGGCACATTTCCCAATGTATGTGAAGTCTTGAAGCCACCCTGGTGATTCCTCCATATCTATAGTTTGTTGCCATTTCATGTGTGGTTTTCTGGTGTTCCTTTCCTGGATGAAATAAAGGTGGATTGCTGCAAAGCTCTGATTTCAGGTCATCTCTTGTTTAGCTTCTCTCAGTCATCCTATTCCCTGTAAAACTCTTATAACCCAGCAAACTATGTATTTTACTTGTTCCTCATAAAACTCCTTCACAAACTGCGGTGTAAGAATGTTTAGAACTGTGGAAAAACAGAAGACTTGCAAATTGAAGCAGATAACTCTCCAGTTTTATTAGCCTGATAGAGAGAGAGAGAGCATGTTTCAGTATGTACTGGGGGAACCGCATGCAATCTGAAATCTATATTGAAATTTGAAACTTAAGAATTCAGAACTGTCACAGAGCTCTGCTACCTAGAAGTGTGCTGTCAAATAATAAATTTGGAGACACATTCATCAAAAACCTATTATTAAGAATGTCAGCAAATCTTCCTGGGGGCTAGGAAACAAAACCTTGGATTGAATCTGACATCAAGTTAAAGGATTAGAATGTAGGATTCCCAGTTTGCCTATAAACCCTGTTTTTACTTTTCAAACTAGCTTGATCAGCAATGCCTAAACGTTATACTTTGCTTTACAGGAGTGAGTGAAAGGTGCTCAGTCCTGTCTGACTCTCTATGACTCCATGGACTGTAGCCTGCCAGGCTTCTCTGTCCATGGAATTCTCCAGGCCAGCATGCTGGAGTGGGTAGCCATTCTCTTTGCTAGGGGATCTTCCCAACCCAGGGATCAAACCCAGGTCTCCCGCATTGCAGGCAGATTCTTTACCATCTNCTATGACTCCATGGACTGTAGCCTGCCAGGCTTCTCTGTCCATGGAATTCTCCAGGCCAGCATGCTGGAGTGGGTAGCCATTCTCTTTGCTAGGGGATCTTCCCAACCCAGGGATCAAACCCAGGTCTCCCGCATTGCAGGCAGATTCTTTACCATCTGAGCCAGCGGAGAAGCCCTTGCTTTACATAGATAGACCTTGCTGAACACAAGCTACAGCACAGTGACAGGTGTGCATCAGTACTCAGTAAAGAGAAGCTGCTATTCTCTCTGGGAATTTGTTTGCTCAGTAAGCACTTACTGAGCACCTGCTGAGTGCTATGCACCTGTCCTAGGTGCTGAGGTACAACAGTAAGCAACTCAGACAAAATTCCCTGCCCACTGTGAGCTTCTATTCTAGTGGGGAGAGATGGTGGTAAGTGCTATAAAGAAAGGACAAGCTGACCTCCTGTGGTAAGTGGATACTACATCCTTAGATACTACATCCTCTAGGAAACTTCTCCCTAAGGTCCTTAACTCTAGACAGTAACACAGACACATGTGCGTGCACACACGCACATATACTGTGTCTTTTCTCAGCCACATTCTTCAGTTCACTTTCGTTGTGTCCGACTTTTTGCAACCCCATGGACTGCAGCACGCCAGGCCTCCTTGTCCATCACCAACTCCCAGAGCTTGCTAAAACTCATGTCCGCCAACTCAGTGATGCCATTCAACTATCTCATCCTCTGTCGTCCCTTTCTCCTCCTGCCTTCAATCTTTACCAGCACCAGGGTCTTTTCCAATGAGGCACCTCTTCACATCAGGCAGTCAGAGTACTGGAGCTTCAGCATCAGTCCTTCTAATGAATATTCAGGAATGATTTCCTTTAAGATGAACTGGTTTGATCTCCTTACAGCCCAACAGACTCTCAAGAGTCTCCTCCAGCACCACAGTTCAAAAGCATCAATTCTTAGGCATTCAGCTTTCCTTATAGTCCAGCTCTCACATCCATACATGACTACTGGAGAAACCATAGCTTTGACTGTATGGATCTTTGTCAGCAAAGTAATGTCTCTGCTTTTTAATAGGCTGTCTACGTTTGTTAAAGCTTTTCTTCCAAGGACAAATTTCAGTCCTCCTTAGGACTGTGTGTTAAACTCAGAATATGATACAGATTCAGTTTATAAAGTGAGAGTGAAGCAGCATTCTGAAAAAAATGTTTGTTAGCAACATGAGGGTTAAATTTGAGAAAGAAAGACATCATCAGAATGTGGGCAAATATATTTTAAAGATACTAGAGAAACAAGAACATATTCAAATGGAGTTGAATAAAATGCAGTTTAATCTACACCACCTAAATTTATAACATAAAAAGGAAGTTGGAATTGGGAAGAAGAAGATAAACAGTTTTGTTTTTTAAGTTCAAGATGGCAAAGTGATATAGTTGAAAATAAAACAAGATAATAGGCAAAAGAGATTTGACTAGAGAAAACAGTAATGAGGTTAAATTTGTCTGTATTCATTTGGAAAAAGACTAAAAGCATAAAAGAAGCAAATGGATAAGAAATTAAAATTTCCACTGCTGACAGTTCTGAAAACTGTGCAAAATTTTTTTGATTTTAGTCCATATGAAATATGACATAAAAAGCTAGCCCTGCCTTCCAGAGTTTCATCACCAAACTCAATAATGTGGACATCATGCAAGTTTTCATTTCAAAAGTTTGACATATGGAAGATCTTTTGTTTAAATAACATCATTCTCACTCAGTTTCTTGATCCTCTTGGAGGAAGTCACCCAGGAGGTGAGTTTTCCAAGGGAGAACAAGGTCAGTTTTCAGATTTTAATTAAGTGCAACATGTGAGTTAATTTGTGGCTGGTAATCAGGAAGAAAAACACTCATGAAATTTAGCAAAACATAGTAACAAACTGAGTATATGCAATACTTTTCTATAGAAAAGAGTCAAAATGACTGGTTTAAGGTGAAAATAGTCATATTAACTTGTATGAAGTCTTGAGTTGATACTCTTGAATTAAGATTATCCGATGTTGCTGACAAATACCTGAACCTTTTTTTTTAGCAACTTTTTATATAGTGTCATTCATTTTAGCTGATTAAACTTCTCTTCTTACAGATGTGCCAAATACTGGTGTAAACAAACCTAGAGTTTCTGACACTGTCCATCCCAACAACTATTTCATCAGGACAGAGCCAGAACCAGGGACCCTCTACTCACCAGAACAGACGTCTCTCCATGAAAGTGAGGGTCTGTTGTATTGTCTTTTAAGTACTAGATTTGCTTTTAATGCTTCCATTTTGAAAATGAGCATTGGAAGTGTAAAATAAAGGCATTTCCTGCTGGTTTCATTCCTGCAGGATCTTTGGGTAACTCAAGAAGTTCAACACAAATGAATTCTTATTCCGACAGTGGATACCAGGAAGCAGGGAGTTTCCACAACAGCCAGAACTTGAGTAAGGCAGATAATAGACCACAGCATTCATTCGCAGGATCAACTAATAACCACCTGGTGAGGAATTCAAGAGCTGAAGGGCAAACACTGGTTCAGGTAAGCCAAACACACCAAGAACTTTGTAAAGAAATGCCCTCCTAATTGATTATGTGTTATTAATTTAAGTATTCTTTATTAAAAGTAAACCCAATGTGTACAATTTTGAAGTTCTAGAATGGATGATGCAGCAAAATATATTTTATACCATGATGATAATGAAATTTTAAACTTGAAAACTAAAAATGTATTAGTTCCTACTAATTAAATCTGATAAATTCTAGATATAGGAGAGTAGTTTTTCTGAAAGCAACAAGTTTGGCATCAGGAGAGTAGTCCAGGGAGAGTGTGAGGGAACTGGGTGGTATATTCTAGTCTAGTTGTGAGTTCCTCAGAATACTAGAGCTAAAATGTGCTGTAAAGAGTCCTAGAGGGGCAGAGCACAGTTCCCACGCTTGTATAAAATGGGACTGGTCCATTCTAACCAAAGGTTTTGCCTCATCATTGGAATTTTTCTCTGAAAACATGTATCTTTGCTAGAATATAGATATTCCTGCCTGTAGAAATCTAGTGTATAGAAGCATAACCATTTTGTTAAGTTAGGATTTTCTTATTTGATATTAATAATAATAATGCATATATATTTATGAAAACTCCTTAGCTCGTCACTCATTGCCACCTTATTCATTCAGTCTTCCAGCACATGCCAAAATTAGTAGAAGTTATAGGAGTCCCAAGTGGCAGTAACCAGTAAGGATGACTTTCTGGCCAAGTGCCCCAGTGATTTCTCTGGAGCTGAAAAATGGCACGATGATCAAAGAAGTTAATCTAACACTAATCTCTTAGGGCAATACAGGAAGCCCTGAAGGTACACACAGCAGTGGGCCAGTTTCTCCAGTGCCAAAGGAGAAATACAATACAACTTTGGCTCAACAATTTAAGGGAAACCTTTAAGTGTTAAGAAACATTTCTGTATTAAGACAAACACAAATATGGTGCATGAATTTTTGAGCTAGGACAGGAAGTCCTGTGCCCATAGCAAACTGCTTCCAGCTGCAACACCCACCCCCCGTTCCTCAGATGATATATTTACTCCTCTGCTATTCGGGATGCACTGAGGGAATGGTTTGACAAGCTTTACACTAAATGTTTACAGATGTTCATCTGCTTAGGTCAGTCTCTATGTCGGCAGATCTAAAGTCACACTTCTGAATAATAATTACAAAGATTTTCTATTTTGTCCCTAAGGGTGGTCATGTTGACTTCTTAATTTTTTTTTTAACTCAGGTAAGTTGATTTTGTTCCTGGAAGTTGCAAGGGGGTCTTTAAATTTGCATGTATTCCAGGAAACACAGATTGTAGACATCTGAGCCAAGTGTCATCCTTTTTTGATAGTAAACAACTTATATGTGGGACTTTTAAAATTACCTTTAGTACTATTAATAAACACCAAGCACAGATTTTAATTTTCCAACTGCCTACTAATTTTTAAACCACCTTTTTCATGCCTTATTGTTTATTTACAGTCCCCTTCCCTCCCCAGACCTTCTCCTTTCCATGGCTGTTGCCTTCACAGAATTCTTGAGTTTGAGCACCTGAGTGGTCTCAGACCCATGTTTCAAGCAACCAGTTGCTTGTGATACATGGAGACAGAGCATATCTCCTCTTATAGCATCTAAGAATATACAGAGTCCTTGAGTCATCCCTGTTTCTTCCTTTATTGCCCCAATTAAAAGTAACAGGAGGTTGATGACAAGTGAACTCTAGTCATCACTAAGGAAATACAGAAAGCTCAGTTCTGCGCTTGTAACCCAACTCCCCAGTCCAGCCACTATCCTTTTTATTGTCATCCTGCATGAAGACAAGGATCTGAGATGCAATATTTGCAAGAGTCTATGGACTCATAGGACTGGCCATGGCAGAAATGTTCCTTCTTTCCCAGCTGGCCAGAACCCAGTGGAGATTTTGAGCATTCCTCCTGCTGCAACAGATTTGAGGGCTGATTATTCGTATGTCTTTCAGTCCACCAGCTCAAGAAAAGAGCCTATAAATCAAAGGAGATAGAAAGAAATGGCTGAAATCACTAGCAGCCACAAGTGGAGCTAAAAGAAAAGACAGATTTGGCTAGAGCACTTGTACAGTGCTCACAGAGGAGACTTTTGGACCCCAGACCCTATCCAGATATTCCACTTTGAGAGAATACCTTCCTTTTGTAAACGAGGTCAACTCATAAAGACAATTATAGATACTACTCTAGCTTAATGTATTGAAAACGTTTTGTTTTACACAAATGGGTTACCTTAGCCAAACTTAGATTTACAGGGTACAAAGTAAGTACACTATTCCAGTGACCTGTCACACTTGAGATACAACATAGTATGTGTTGTGAAAAGTGCATGGGCAGAGGGTAACATCAAATAAAGACAAAAGTAAAAGGAATATTAAATGTCTTTGTATCTCTCNAAACGTTTTGTTTTACACAAATGGGTTACCTTAGCCAAACTTAGATTTACAGGGTACAAAGTAAGTACACTATTCCAGTGACCTGTCACACTTGAGATACAACATAGTATGTGTTGTGAAAAGTGCATGGGCAGAGGGTAACATCAAATAAAGACAAAAGTAAAAGGAATATTAAATGTCTTTGTATCTCTCCTTACGGGTTGGTTTTAGTATTCTGAAAGGGAAAGGTGGAGATTAAATCACCAAAAAAAAAAAAAAAAATGTAGAACAAGACAAACAGAATAAGGAAAAATTAAGATTCGGCTCTACAGCTCAAAAGGAAAGGAAACGCCTGAAATAAATAGTGAGTTCACCTTCTGTAGTTAGGTATGTGCATGCTTTTCTGTAATGACCATGCATACACAACCCTGGATAAACCATTCTCTTTTCTCCCCCTCCATCAGCCGTCAGTGGCCAATCGGGCCATGAGAAGAGTTAGTTCAGTGCCATCTAGAGCACAGTCTCCTTCTTATGTTATCAGCACAGGCGTGTCTCCTTCAAGGGGGTCACTGAGAACTTCTCTGGGTAGTGGATTTGGCTCTCCCTCTGTGACTGACTCCCGGCCACTGAACCCCAGTGCATACTCCTCCACCACATTACCTGCTCAGCGGGCAGCTTCTCCATACTCTGCACAGAGACCCGACTCCCCATCAGCTGTACGTCGGATTGGGTCGGTCACCTCCCGGCAGACCTCCAATCCCAATGGACCAACCCCTCAGTACCAAACCACCACCAGAGTGGGGTCCCCACTGACGCTGACGGATGCACAGACTCGAGTAGCTTTCCCATCCCAAGGCCAGGTGGGGTCATCGTCCCCTAAACGCTCAGGGATGACTGCTGTACCACAGCGTCGGGGACCTTCACTGCAAAGGACTGTTCACGACATGGAACAATTCGGACAGCAGCAGTATGAAATTTACGAGAGGATGGTTCCACCTAGGCCAGACAGCCTGACAGGCTTACGGAGTTCCTATGCTAGTCAGCACAGCCAACTCGGACAAGACCTTCGTTCAGCTGTGTCTCCCGACTTGCACATCACTCCTATATATGAGGGGAGGACTTATTACAGCCCAGTGTACCGCAGCCCAAACCACGGAACCGTGGAGCTCCAGGGATCACAGACAGCGCTGTACTGCACAGGCTCAGTAAGTGTTGGAAATCTGCAAAGGACGTCCAGCCAACGAAGTACCCTTACCTACCAAAGAAATAATTATGCTCTGAACACAACAGCGACCTATGCGCAGCCCTATAGGCCAGTACAGTCCCGAGTGCAAGAGTGCAGTTATAACAGGCTTCAGCACATAGCACCTGCTTATGATGGCACAACGAGATCCCTGTCAATAGACAGCATTCAGAAAGACCTCAGGGAGTTTGCCTGGCGTGATCCTGAGTTGCCTGAAGTCATTCACATGCTGCAGCACCAGTTCCCGTCAGTTCAGGCAAACGCAGCAGCCTACCTGCAGCACCTGTGCTTTGGTGACAACAAGGTGAAGATGGAGGTGTGTAGGTTAGGGGGAATCAAGCATCTGGTTGACCTTTTGGACCACAGAGTTTTGGAAGTTCAGAAGAATGCTTGTGGTGCCCTTCGAAACCTTGTTTTGGGCAAGTCTACAGATGAAAATAAAATAGCAATGAAGAATGTTGGCGGAATACCTGCCTTGTTGCGACTGTTGAGAAAATCTATTGATGCAGAAGTAAGGGAGCTGGTCACAGGAGTTCTATGGAATTTATCCTCATGTGATGCTGTAAAGATGACAATCATCCGAGATGCTCTCTCGACCCTGACAAACACTGTGATCATTCCACGTTCTGGATGGAATAATTCTTCTTTTGATGATGATCATAAAATTAAATTTCAGACTTCACTCGTTCTGCGTAATACAAAAGGTTGCCTGAGGAATCTCAGCTCTGCTGGGGAGGAAGCAAGGAAGCAGATGCGGTCCTGCGAGGGGCTGGTGGACTCGCTGTTGTATGTGATCCACACATGTGTGAACACTTCCGATTACGACAGCAAGACTGTGGAGAACTGCGTGTGCACCCTGAGGAACCTGTCGTATCGGCTGGAGCTGGAGGTGCCTCAGGCCCGGCTGCTGGGGCTGAACGAATTGGATGACTTACTCGGAAAGGAGTCTCCCAGCAAAGATTCGGAGCCAAGCTGCTGGGGGAAGAAGAAGAAGAAGAAAAAGAGGACACCACAAGAGGATCAATGGGATGGAGTTGGTCCTATCCCAGGACTGTCGAAGTCCCCCAAAGGTGTTGAGGTGCTGTGGCACCCATCGGCGGTAAAACCGTATCTGACCCTCCTAGCAGAAAGTTCCAACCCAGGAAGGCTCTGCCGGATCACTCCAGAACCTCTCTGCTGGAAACTGGAAGTTTGCAGCATATATCTGAGCAGCCGTCCGCAAAGAAAAAGGGCTCCCCATCCTTGTAGAGCTTCTGAGAATGGATAACGATAGAGCTGTTTCTTCTGCGGCAACTGCCTTGAGGAATATGGCCCTAGATGTTCGCAACAAGGAGCTCATAGGGAAATATGCCATGCGAGGCCTGGTCAACCGGCTCCCAGGTGGCACCGGCCCCAGCGTGCTGTCAGATGAGACCGTGGTGGCCATCTGCTATGCCCTGCATGAGGTCACCAGCAAGAACATGGAGAATGCCAAGGCCCTGGCTGATTTGGGAGGCATAGAGAAGCTGGTGAACATCACCAAGGGCAGAGGAGACAGATCATCTCTGAAAGTGGTGAAGGCAGCAGNAACCTTGGAAGGCTCTGCCGGATCACTCCAGAACCTCTCTGCTGGAAACTGGAAGTTTGCAGCATATATCTGAGCAGCCGTCCGCAAAGAAAAAGGGCTCCCCATCCTTGTAGAGCTTCTGAGAATGGATAACGATAGAGCTGTTTCTTCTGCGGCAACTGCCTTGAGGAATATGGCCCTAGATGTTCGCAACAAGGAGCTCATAGGGAAATATGCCATGCGAGGCCTGGTCAACCGGCTCCCAGGTGGCACCGGCCCCAGCGTGCTGTCAGATGAGACCGTGGTGGCCATCTGCTATGCCCTGCATGAGGTCACCAGCAAGAACATGGAGAATGCCAAGGCCCTGGCTGATTTGGGAGGCATAGAGAAGCTGGTGAACATCACCAAGGGCAGAGGAGACAGATCATCTCTGAAAGTGGTGAAGGCAGCAGCCCAGGTCTTGAATACATTATGGCAATATCGGGACCTCCAGAGCATTTATAAAAAGGATGGGTGGAATCAGAACCATTTTATTACACCTGTGTCAACGTTAGAGCGAGACTGGTTCAAGTCACATCCTTCCTTGTCTACCACCAACCAACAGATGTCACCTGTCATTCAGTCAGTCGGCAGCACCTCTTCCTCACCAGCACTGTTAGGAGTCAGAGACCCTTGCTCTGAATATGATAGGACCCAGCCACCTATGCAGTATTACAGTAGCCAAGGGGATGCCACACACAGAGGCCTGTACCCTGGTAAGATGCCAGTCGGGTGTGTGATACAGTATCTCGAAAAGCCGCGTGTCCCCAGGCACTTGAACGGCAGCCTGGGAGGTAACCTCTGCCTGCCTTGAGATGGTCCCCCAGCAGCAAACCGTGGTCCANCGATAGGACCCAGCCACCTATGCAGTATTACAGTAGCCAAGGGGATGCCACACACAGAGGCCTGTACCCTGGCTCCAGCAAACCTTCACCAATTTACATCAGTTCCTATTCCTCACCAGCAAGAGAACAAAATAGACAGCTACAGCATCAACAGCTGTATTATAGTCAAGATGACTCCAACAGAAAGAACTTTGATGCATACAGATTGTATTTGCAGTCTCCTCAGAGCTATGAAGATCTTTATTTTGATGATCGAGTTCACTTTCCAGCTTCTACTGATTATTCGACACAGTATGGACTGAAATCAACCACGAATTACGTGGACTTTTATTCCACTAAACGACCTTCTTACAGAACAGAACAGTACCCAGGGTCCCCAGACTCATGGGTGTAGCATCCTGATGCTTGGGAGAAGAACTCTTTCTTTCTTTCTTTGGATTGAGATGAGACGTCTGTCTTGCTGATTTGCTGATGAAATGTGAAAGTGACATGAAAGGAATGAGTGAAGAGCATATTCTTTTTTTCTTTTTTGAGGAATTTTCAGGGAAGTGAGGCAAACTTCAGGAGAAAGGACTTTCTAAACTATACTTAGGTGTTAGATCTAATTACTTGTAGATTCTATAGTCTGGTGAAGGTGTGGGCGATGTAATGAGAGGTTTAAGAAATGTGAAATGAGAAGGGATGTGTAGGTCAAATCAAATTAAAAATGAATTTTTTAATGTGAATAAGTTATGTTCTGATAGTTTGTACAGAAAAAAAATAAAATGGATGCCCTTAAAAAAAAATAAAAATGAAATAAAATTCTCAAGAAAAATATCTTGAAATGATGGCTTATTTTGTGTAATGTCTCAGTTTTCATGGGTAATCTAAACATAACTATAATTCAACAGATATAAATGGAGTAACAATTTTGAGGTAAATTCTTTAAGAATAATTATGTCTTACGGTTTGTCTACTTAAAAATAATTTCTCCAGATTTTTGGTGACTTAATATTTATAGTTTTGCTAAATTAAGTGAAATTATGGAAATTATTAAATATCTGCTGCTGCTGTTGCTAAGTTGCTTCAGTTGTGTCCGACTCTGTGCGACCCCACAGACAGCAGCCCACCAGGCTCCTCCATCCCTGGGATTTTCCAGGCAAGAACACTGGTGTGGGTTGCCATTTCCTTCTCCAGTGCATGCATGCATGCTAAGTTGCTTCAGTTGTGTCNAATATCTGTTGCTGCTGTTGCTAAGTTGCTTCAGTTGTGTCCGACTCTGTGCGACCCCACAGACAGCAGCCCACCAGGCTCCTCCATCCCTGGGATTTTCCAGGCAAGAACACTGGTGTGGGTTGCCATTTCCTTCTCCAGTGCATGCATGCATGCTAAGTTGCTTCAGTTGTGTCCGACTCTGTGCGACCCCATGGACAGCAGCCCATCAGGCTCCTCTGTCCATGGGATTCTCTAGGCAGGAATACTGGAGTGGGTTGCCATGTCCTTCTCCGTTTAAATATCTAGATCGTTCCCAAATAAAATAAGATACTGAAACATTAATTACTCAACATAGGCTGCCTTTTTACAGAGAAGATATTTAGGTCTACTAATAAAAACATCACATTGAAAAAGTTTCATTAAAAAGCCACACATTTTTTAGAAATCATAAACAGTATTTGTGATTTTGCCAATCTACAGAATAATAATTGAAAGTTTATAATTGCATACTTCTTAGTTTTCACTAGAAATTAAGGTTTTTAAGCAGTTAGAATTCTGGTTAATGCATGTAATTGAGACAACTAAAATTGGTAAGGAAAACATCTTGCATGAAAGGAAAAAAAGTATAAGAAATGAAAATACAATTTGTTGAGGGAAAAGAAACTAATTTTATCCTAGAGAGAGATAAAGGAAAAGCACAGGACAAAACCTATCAGTAAAGAGAAAGTTAAAGAAGGTTTGTGGAAATGGAACTCTTAGAAAAGACTTCTGTTCATGGTCCGGACTGGCTTAGATTAAAATAAAGTTTAACTGAGTAAATTTCAATATTAAAAGTAAGCTGGCATGATTAACATAAATCAGATCTGAAATTAAACTGAATCTTTTTAACCAGTGAACCAATAAACACATACTAAATTAAAACTAAAATATAGAGAAAGAGTCCAAAATGTCTGGATATTAAGGGGTCCTCTGAGCCCACTAAGAGACAAAAGAAATGAAAATCTTGCCTAAAACCTTTCTTTTCAGAATGAGAAAGTAGGCTCAAAGACTTACCCAGAAGTCTTTGTCATGTGGGGAAGTGGAGGCCAGGATCTCACAATTCATTTAAAGACATTTTACATTTCTTAAAGATATGATCTATGCATATCTCCCCTTCACATACATTCAGTAAATAACAAGCTACTTTCTTATCAGAGCCTGAGTAAATAAAAATTAATGTGTTTATTCTATTTGTTTTTTTTTTTACATTAAGCACAATACAGCAATTTATTTAGATGCTTAAAATGAATACAAAGGGAAATAAAGATCACAAAATTATACATACTACAACAGTGTGTCGTATATTAGATGGTATAAATGAATACACCAGGGTGGTGTTTAACTAAAGATAAAACTAAATATCCAAAACGCAGCACTCATTGGCTTGCTGCTTCAACACAACACACTTCCATACAGATCTAAAAGGTGTCAAAATCTATTTGTTTTATAAACACTTACAGGTCTTCATTTGAGAAAAACTGGGAACTTTTAAAATTCTAGCCCTTCCAATTTTATTTCTTTCCCATAAGAGACTGAATGCAAATTGGCAACTATGGTCTCTAGAGTCTTTGAAATTTAAGGCATTACTCCTCCTATAGAGATGCATTTGCTAAGTCACAAATCTATGAAACTTTAAAAGTTCAAAGCAACTTCAGTAACACACCTAGGACCCAGATCTTGGTTTCTGATAATAACAGCCTCCAAAACAAGGAACCAGAGTACCTTGGAAAAATGGCTGATGCAAGGGTCAGGACATGGAAAATAGAAAAATCAGCCTGGAGCATTTCATGATACCAGAAAGCAAGGAAATGCTTTTTTAAAAGGGAGGATGGGGAGGTGGTATCTCAAAAGGGCACAGGGGCCAACCTGAAAGAAGAGCTCCCAGTGGCGAATGGTGGAACCATTTGATTAGCAATTAAATAATGACTGCATTGAATTATAACCTATACAATAAAATAAATATCCATGAGTCTATATTTATACAGTTGAATAAATAAATGAAGGAACAGCTCTTCCTTATAAAATTCTCATTAATAAAGAGAAGTAATGAGAAAACAATCTTTAAATCACTGTCAGAACAACACAATACCATGTACATCCAGTTCCACCAATGGACTAAAACTAGTGAATAAAGACTTAAGGAGAAACTGGATATTTGCAAGGCCCAAATTTCTCTCCCATGATCTATATTAAATACAACGGGAGAAATGATAACCGTCAGAGACCTGACAAACAGCACTTAACCAAAGGTTACATCAGTTTACATCAGGATGAAGACATCATGTACCCCTGATATGATACACCGGGATTACTTCTAGTGAAAGTGAAGTTGCTCAGTCCTGTCCGACTCTTTGCCATCCCATGGACGGTAGCCTGCCAGGCTTCTCCATCCATGGGATTTTCCAGGCAAGAATACTGGAGTGGGTTCCATTTTCTTCTCCAATTTCTTCCTGAAATGCATAACTTCAATCTAATCATGAGAAAATATCCAATATTAATTGCAAGACATTCTACAAAATAACTGAACAGTATTCATTATAAGTGTCAAGGTCAGGAAAAACAACAGAAGGTTGAGGAGCTGTCATGGTGGCTCAGATGATAAAGCGTCTGCTTACAATGCGGGAGACCCAGGTTCGATCCCTGGGTTGGGAAGATCCTCTGGGGAAGGAAATGGCAACCCACTCCATTACTCTTGCCTGGAAAATCCCACAGACAGAGAAGTGTGGTAGGCTACAGTCCATGGGGTCACAAAGAGTCAGACACAACTGAGCGACTTAACTTTCAAGGATATACAACAATCAAATGCAATGTGAGCTCTGAGGCTGGATCTTGAATAGAAAAGAAGATAGTGGAAAGCTGAGAAAATGGTACAGAGAGTTCCTATAACATTTTATGTAACTATAGTACCATTGTTTAAACTATAAACTTATTTGGATTTCATCAGTTCAGTTCAGTTCAGTCGCTCAGTCGTGTCTGACTCTTTGTGACCCCATGGACTGTAGTCGTGTCCAACTGAGCGACTGAACTGAACTGAACTGATGAAATCCAAATAAGTTTATAGTTTAGTTTTAACAATGGTACTATAGTTACATAAGATGTTATAGGAACTCTTTGTACCATTTTCTACAATATTTAAGTAAGTCTAAAAATGATTTCAAAATAAAAATTAAAAAATAATAACCCCAGTATTTTTCAATGTTTATAATGATAGTGTAATATTAGACCTAAACTGACATCTTTGTTCTTTAAAACTTCCTTATCAAGACCTATGCAACCTAGCCACAGCTGTGTATATTTGGAAAAGCATTGTTTTATAAAGACTAACGCACCAAAGATCTCTTTTTTCTAGTTTCTTATATTATAGAGGGAGAGAATAGCAATTTTATTTTTGTTGAAAAATTCAAACCACTAGAATTTACTTCTGGGTAAGGGTGGCATTCTAGGAGGCTAGATAGAACATATCTCACTGGGGGAGAGGGAAGGTATATATCTAAGTATGAAATCAGAACACAAGGAATAGCTTATAGCTCGAGGAAAGAGCTAAACAGCACATACACTGTAGCAAATGTAATGAGTCACCTGGCCCTAGGTTGCTAGTAATAGCTGGGTATAAAACAACATTGCACATGTCAAATGGATTATACTCATAGCTTAGATTCCAGATGGAAGCATGAATGGGCTGGCATGATAATAACAGTACTATTAGATTGAAGAGATAACTGAAATGATACTATTAGGTTTTTAACTACAGTTAGCCTACTACTTTAGGTTTCTGAAGTACATATGTTTATTTGGAGTAACTATTAATATCATATGAGATATTCTAGAAAGACATATAACAGTCTCCCTATGTTATGAAAAGGAGAAATGAATCAGAAAGATTCTAAATCAAAGTAGATGGTTTGCAGAATCCTTTATTGTAGGATCAGATAAGAATACTAAGAATTCTCAGCATACCTAACACTTACTACTATTCTGGCGGCAATTTCTACTAACTCATATTCTACTTCTGGACTCCTTAAATAAAATCAGACCTCTCTTGCTCAAATTCCTATATTCTTTAGTCCCATGAAGAAACTGGTCCAGAAAGATGAAGAGATTTCATGGCACAGTGACTAGGCCCAAATTAGGTAGGTCTGGGCCTCCCTGCTCTCACAGGTTCTTTTCACTGTCCCTGCATGCCTTTACAATGAACTGAGCTGCTCTGTGAACATGGAAAGAAAATGTAAAACAAATGACCAGGCTACGTTAAAAAAAAAAAAAAAGACAGGGTTGGTGATCTTTAATAAAGTACTTTGTCCCAGCAATAAATAACCCTGTCAATTCTCTCCCTCCTCCTCTGTAAGTACGAAACTCCAATACCTCCCTGAAAGGTGTGGTGTGACCAAAAAATGAGAATAAATATAAAAACCACCTGCAGACAGCAAGCATTCACCAGTTAATGGCCATTTCCATTTATTAATTCTGAAGACCTGGTCATCTTATCTTTGTTGTTGCTGTTCAGTCACAGTCATGCCCAAGTCTTTGTGACCCCATGGGCTGCAACCCGCCAGGCTTCCCTGTCCTTCACTTTCTCCCAGAATTTGCTCAAACTCACTTTCATTGAATCGATGATGCCATCCAGCCATCTCATCCTTCGCCCCCTTCTCCTCCTGCCCTCAATCTTTCCCAGCATCAGGGTCTTTTCCAATGAGTTCATTCTTCACATCAGACCTGTCCTTCACTTTCTCCCAGAATTTGCTCAAACTCACTTTCATTGAATCGATGATGCCATCCAGCCATCTCATCCTTCGCCCCCTTCTCCTCCTGCCCTCAATCTTTCCCAGCATCAGGGTCTTTTCCAATGAGTTCATTCTTCACATCAGGTGGCCAAAGTACTGGAGAAAAATGTGGATGGAAAATATAGCTACTGCTTCAGCTTCTCAAAATTTTTTTAATTTCAATTCTGTTCAGTTGCTCAGTCGTGTCTGACTCTTTGCGATCCAATCAACTGTAGCACACCAGGCTTCCTGTCCATCACCAACTCCCAGAGCTTGCTCAAACTCATGTCCATCGAGATGGTGATGCCATCCAACCAGGTGATGCCATCCAACCATCTCATCCTCTGTCGTCCCATTCTCCTGCTGCCTTCAATCTTTCCTAGCATCAGGGTCTTTTCCAGTGAGTCAGTTCTTCACATCAGGTGGCCAAAGAATTGGAACTTCAGCTTCAGCATCAGTCCTTCCAGTGAATATGCAGGACTGATTTCCTCTAGAATTGACCGGTTTGATCTCCTTGCAGTCCAAGGAACTCTCAAGAGTCTTCTCCATCATGACATTTTGAAAGCATCAGTTCTTCAGCGCTCAGCCTTCTTTATGGTCCAACTCTCATATGGCATTCCAAACTAATATGGGATGGTGGAGGAAAGGCTGTAAAATGAAATACTTTATTCTCCCTTTCTAAGGATTCTGTGGTCCCTCTACCTTTTGCATCCCTTCTTTTCGCTCCTCTAGGGTGAAGTCAGGGTGTGGTCAGTGTAGAACTGCCCACGCAGCAGAGGAGAAGAGGAAAGACAGGTCTCTTGTGCAAAATATCTGAAGTTTGGGTACCCCTCAGGCAATCTTTCCTCTTTCCTTGTAAGACACTCAGCTCAAGTATTTTTTAGAGGGAGCTAACAGGGCTTGCTGCTTTCTAGAGACTTTCGTTTTTATGCTTCCAGATAAGAACTTAAATCCTGTTAAATGACAGAGAACTACCTACTGCTACCTGCATCTAAGCAGTAATTTCCAGCCAACAATTGCTCTGAAGAGTAACAGGTCTTTTCAGTTGCAAAGGGACTGAGCTAGTAATCAGCATTTTCAATGGAGTTTTAAGATTTCATTCCACTCTTCTTGCCAAAAACAAAACTTCTTCACTGGAATTGGGATGCGAGCAGCACTTCTGCTTTACCCACATCCACCCACCTCATTTTAAACAACAGAACACCACTAACTTTCACTGCTAAGATTCTCTGAATATTTTACTTCTTTCTATAAACAAGCTAAGTATGTGGATCAAAAATTAGATGTCCACTTTCTAATAGTCTCCTTGTGAAGCAGAACATTGGTTTCCAAAGAACTACAGGGGTTAAGGGGATTATGGTGAGAAGGAGGAGTGAGTGTTAACTGGTTTTTAGGGGCGAGAATGATGAAAATGTGAAGACTGCAGAGACTGTACACTTTAAATAAGTATGAACTGTATGATATGTGAATTAGATCTCATAAACTGCTGTTGGGAAAAAAAAGAAAAAGCAAAACTATGAAGTCTAATTCATCTAGATACTCCATTATTATTGGTTCACATTCTGAACTCAGAACTGATTTTTTAAAAGGATAAGCTTTAGCTTACAGTAGACCTATATGAGCTTCCCTATAGCTCAGCTGGTAAGGAATCCACCTGCAATGCAGGAGACCCTGGTTGATTCCTGGGTCGGAATAGGGTTCCCAGAGAGGGATAGGTTACCCACTCCAGTATTCTTGGGCTTCTCTGGTGGTTCAGATGGTAAAGAATCCGCCTGCAAGGAGGAAGACATTGGTTCGATCCTGGGTTCGGAAGATCCCCTGGAGGAGGGCATGGAAACCCACTCAGGTATTCCTGCCTAAAGAATCTCCAAGGACAGAAGAGCCTGGCAGGCTACAGTCCATGAGGTCGCAGAGTCAGACACAACTGAGCGACTAAGCACAGCATAGCACAGACCTATATACTCTGTATCAAGGATGGTCATTCAGGTTCTTTAAGTTTCACTAAAAGAGCCTCAACTTAACCTCTAACCCCAGTAAGCAACACAGAATAAAACTTCTCACTTGATAAAACCTTCAACCGATATCAAACTTCTGTCAGAAATGCCTGAGAGAAACAGTATCTGAAGACATGAACCTACCCCTCTATAAAATTCAGATTTATTCCCAAACTATCAAACCACAGCATGTGAGATCATAGAGGCTTAGCATCCTACAAGTGTTTCTCATAATACTTATGGTAAGGAGAATGACAATTACAGCAAGCAGTCCTAGAAAATGCAAGACTGCATCTGCTGTGGGTGGGCACCCAGGAGACTCTTCCGCCGCTATACTTCAGTCTCGTCTGCAGCCTTCTGTGATATCAGACATTTCCCTCAGAAGTAGATGCCAGGAAAAGCTTCTCTAAGGAGCTCATGTATATTTCCTGCCTTTGTCTTCATTGAATTGTGTGACTGATTGGTCCATTTTTATTCTAGCTTTCAAGATATAACTTTAATTTGCTGTCCTCATACATTCAAAAGTACTCCCCCACAGTGACTCTTTTCTTGGTGCATTTCTCTTTCCATTTGTAATACTTAGGCTTGCCTCAAAAGCTCAGGAACACTTAACACAAATAAACGTAGAAATTGATTTTGGCTGTAAGTGTATTTTAATATCATTTTGATGTAACAGCACCTAAGGGAGCTCTAGCTAAATGTTCAGGGTCCAGAACAAAGATGACCAATAAACATCTGTTACTGTAAATCTTTTTTTTTTTTCCTGAAAGTGGAATGAGCTTTTATATTTCTACCAAGGAGTGAGAAAATGAAACGAAGCAACATTATGGGTATTTTTTTTTAACGGTTTGCTAGATTTACTATCTAACTTTTTTGGTTATATATTTTTCTATATTCTAACTTTAGTAGCATTTTTAACAATTATTTTTAATAAGCTGGTTAATTTTTAATGAGTCAGCTATCCACAGAAAAATTACAAAAGGCAGCTCAGTAATGCTTTAGCACACCAACCAAAGTTGTAGACAAACTTTATGTCCTAGGGAGAAGAAATAGGCATAGACTATAGCGGTTAATCCCTGGAGAAGGAAATGGCAACCCACTCCAGTGTTCTTGCCTGGAGAATCCCAGGGACTGGGGAGCCTGGTGGGCTGCCGTCTATGGGGTCGCACAGAGTCGGACACGACTGAAGCGACTTAGCATATCGGTTAATCCCTTTAAAGATACCAATATTAACAAGTTTCTCTGCTACCTCCATATTCAATAACTTTTTATCTATCCAATATCATACATTTGGGGAAAGGTAACCCAGGGACTGGGGAGCCTGGTGGGCTGCCGTCTATGGGGTCGCACAGAGTCGGACACGACTGAAGCGACTTAGCATATCGGTTAATCCCTTTAAAGATACCAATATTAACAAGTTTCTCTGCTACCTCCATATTCAATAACTTTTTATCTATCCAATATCATACATTTGGGGAAAGGTAAGAGTTTTACCAACCAGCTAACACACACTACTGCTGCTCCTGCTGCTGCTCCTGCTAAGTCGCTTCAGTCGTGTCCGACTCTGTGCGACCCCATAGACGGCAGCCCACCAGGCTCCCCAGTCCCTGGGATTCTCCAGGCAAGAACACTGGAGTGGGTTGCCATTTCCTTCTCCAGGGATTAACCGCTATAGTCTATGCCTATTTCTTCTCCCTAGGACATAAAGTTTGTCTACAACTTTGGTTGGTGTGCTAAAGCATTACTGAGCTGCCTTTTGTAATTTTTCTGTGGATAGCTGACTCATTAAAAATTAACCAGCTTATTAAAAATAATTGTTAAAAATGCTACTAAAGTTAGAATATAGAAAAATATATAACCAAAAAAGTTAGATAGTAAATCTAGCAAACCGTTAAAAAAAAATACCCATAATGTTGCTTCGTTTCATTTTCTCACTCCTTGGTAGAAATATAAAAGCTCATTCCACTTTCAGGAAAAAAAAAAAANCTCCAGGCAAGAACACTGGAGTGGGTTGCCATTTTCTTCTCCAATGCATGAAAATGAAAAGTCAAAGTGAAGTCGCTCAGTCGTATCCGACCCTCAGCAACCCATGGTCTGCACACTACCAGACACGAAATCAAGGAGATGCACCAAGGAGATGTTTTCTGGAGGGGGGGCTCCAAATTTAGGGGAGTCTAAATTTTCAGTCTGTTTCATACTCACTTTCAAATGAAACTGAGAGGGAATAGTTAAAACCCAGTCATTTCAACTGTACAGTTTTCTATTGCCTACCAAAAGCACACACAATAGCCACGGACCTTTCATGCCACATATTCCAAACGGTTTTCACAATTTACTCACTCAGTTAGCGGCTCAGTTTTAACCGAGGGCTTCAATCTCAGGAGCTGCTGTGCTCAGAGGCAGAGCACTAACGATCATTTATATAAAACGCTGAGTCAGCTGGACCTTCCAAATACACCCTACGGAAGCAGCTCCTGCTTAACAGTGACATCAGGCATCCGTACAGTGCTTCCTAAATGGTGAGAAGCTTTTACAAAAACTCTCTGGCTCCTTTCGTCCTTCCAGCGTCTCCCCAGTCCCTCTCTGACCGCCGGCGACTCCCTCTAGCGTCTCGCGCGCTCGGGATTCGCCCAGTAACGGTGTGGGATTCAGGACACAGCCCGCGCTGGCGGCAAAGCCCGGCCGGCGGCGATTTTCCCCGACCGACGCCCCCGACCCCCGGCGGCAGCCCACCCACCGCGCCCGCGCGCCCCACTAGCACCCCGCACTCGCCGGCGCAGCGGCTGAGCTGGAAGGCACTGGCCCCGGGTTACCGTCGCGTCGGAGAGAGCGGGCGGCGAGCCGGCGGTGGACGGCCGGCGGGCGAGCGCAGCACCGACTCCAGCTTCATCTCGCGAGCCTTAGACTGCTGACCGGGACAGCGCCCGGCAGCGGCCCCTCCCCCGCGCCCCTGTTCCCCGGGGCGAGGGCCCGTGAAAGGCGTGGCGCTGCCTGCCCGGCTGCGATAAGCGCCCGGAGTCTGGGCTGAGAGCACGCAACTGTCATTAGCGGACCCAGCGAGGTACTGGACCTGACCGTCACCCGGCCGCGGGGAAGGGGTCAGGGAGATGACTATCCCTGGGCTTGCGGGGACAAAGCCACAAATCCTGCTTCCGGGGCTGGTATGAAATAGACAGTGGGGAGTACCCCTGGAGACCACAAAATGCTGCCTGGGCGGATCAATACCTGGTCTGACCTGGGCGGATTTAGCCACTGCCAGTGTCCCACACCCCTAAGTGCCAGGGGACCCTGGCACCAAGGTTTTCTCCTGTCACACACATTGTCCACCCCCGGAGCAAGCAGGCGGTCTCTAATGAATGAGCTTCTGAGAAATGAGGTCCCTGCGTCCCAGGGCCAATAAAATCAGGAACTGAATCTAAGGGTGTCCGAACTGGGAAACAAAACTTTTTGAATGAAAACATTACAGTGAATAGTTTAAATATGTTCCTCACAGTCCTGTAATACATGCATCTATTCAATACTCCGATCGTGTAGAAAAGCTGTAAGAGTGTGCAGATTCAGGAAAAGAGTTCATAACCTCTTCCTAATGCTTTCTCAAGCAGATCATTGCCATCAAATTCTGTTCGAAAACTTAAGATTGAGGCCAGCATTTCATAATTGCATTGCATTGTAAAGAAATGAGTCGTTTTAACTTTTAAGTTAACATTTTATTTTGGGCTAAGCTTCACAGGTGGCTCTGCTGCTGCTGCTGCTGCTGCTGCTGCTAAGTCACTTCAGTCGTGTCCGACTCTGTGTGACCCCATAGACGGCAGCCCACCAGGCTCCCCCATCCCTGGGATTCTCCAGGCAAGAATACTGGAGCGGGTTGCCATTTCCTTCTCCAATGCATGAAAGAGAAAAGTGAAAGTGAAGTCGCTCAGTCTGTCCGACTGTTAGCGACCCCATGGACTACAGCCCACCAGGCTACTCCATCCATTGGATTTTCCAGGCAAGAGTACTGGGGTGGGGTGCCATTGCCTTCCCCGCACAGGTGGCTCAGTGGTAAAGAATCTGCCTGAGTTCAGTTCAGTTCAGTCGCTCAGTCTTGTCTGACTCTTTGCGACCCCATGAATCGCAGCACGCCAGGCCTCCCTGTCTATCACCAACTCCCAGAGTTCACTCAGACTCACGTCCTTCGAGCCAGTGATGCCATCCAGCCATCTCATCCTCTGTCGTCCCCTTCTCTTCCTGCCCCCAGTCCCTCCCAGCATCAGAGTCTTTTCAACTCTTCGCATGAGGTGGGCAAAGTACTGAAATTTCAGCTTCAGCATCATTCCCTCCAAAGAAATCCCAGGGCTGATCTCCTTCAGAATGGACTGGTTGGATCTCCTTGCAGTCCAAGGGACTCTCAAGAGTCTTCTCCAACACCACAGTTCAAAAGCATCAATTCTTCGGTGCTCAGCTTTCTTCACAGTCCAACTCTCACATCCATATATGACCACTGGAAAAACCATATCCTTGACTAGATGGACCTTTGTTGGCAAAATAATGTCTCTGCTTTTCAATATGCCCAGTATTTATGAAGTGAAGTGAAGTAGCTCAGTCCTGTCCGACTTTTTGGGTCAGACTCTTGAGACCCTGTGGACTGTAGCCTACCAGGCTCCTCCCTCCATGGGATTCTCTAGGCAAGAATACTGGAGTGGGTTGCCATTTCATTCTCCAGGAGATCTTCCTGACCCAGGGATGGAACCCAGGTCTTCCGCATCGCAGGCAGACGCTTTCGTCTCCGAGCCACCAGGGAAGCCCAGTATTTATAGTGCCTGGTTACTGGAACAACTACTGAATGTGTTCTCTTTTTTTTTTTTTTTTTTTGACCCCCAGCACCCACTGTTTCAGCCAATGAAGATCTTAGTTCCCGGCAGGGATCAAACCAATGCTTCCTGCAGTGGGAGCATGGAGTCTTAACCACTAAACCACCAGGGAAGTCCCTCGATGTGCTCTTAATCTAATACTCTTTCCTTTCCATTTAACTAAGCTTTTTGTCCCTCTCTTATTACATATCAAAAAATAGATGAAAATCATCTGTACCCACCAGCCACATACCATCTGCTTTTAGTCTTTTTCTCTGCATACATATTTTCTTAAAAAACAAAAATGGACTTGTATACAAAGTACAGGAATGAACATCATCATCTCTGGAGTCAGAAAGTCTGTTGGATAGTCAGATAGTCTGAATTCTGGCTCTCCCAAACCCTGGAGACCTAAACTAGTTCCTTAGTCCTTAAGTGGTTATTGGTAACCAGGGGAAAGGGTGTCTCAGGATAGTTACATTAAATGAGACAATGTGTATAAAGCACTGATAATGTATGTAATTTCATTGCTACCGCTAAGTCGCTTCAGTCGTGTCCAACTCTGTACAACCCCATAGACGGCAGTCCACCAGGCTTCCCCATCCCTGGGATTCTCTAGGCAAGAATACTGGAGTGGGTTGCCATTTCCTTCTACAAAGCATGAAAGTGAAAAGTCAAAGTGAAATCTCTCAGTCATGTCTGACTTTCAGCGACCCCATGCATAGCACTAAATAGATGCTGGGGCTTCCTAGGTAGCTCAGTGATAAAGAATTTGCTGGGCAATGCAGGAGTCCATCCTAAAGGAATTCAGTCCTGAGTGTTCATTGGAAGGACTGATGTTGAAGCTGAAACTCCAATACTTTGGCCACCTGATATGAAGAGCTGACTCATTTGAAAAGACCCTAATGCTGGGAAAGACTGAAGGTGGGAGGAGAAGGGGAGAGAATGAGAGGGTTGGATGGCATCACTGACTCAATGGACATGAGTCTGAGTAAACTCCGGGAATTGGTGATGGACAGGGAGGCCTGGCATGCCACAGTCCATGGAGTCACAAAGAGTCGGACACGACTGAGCGACTGAACTGAACTGAATGCAGGAGAGGCAAGAGACCAAGGTTCAGTCCTTGGGTCAGCAAGCTCCCCTGGAGTAGGAAACAGCAACCCATGCCAGTACTCTTGCCTGGAAAATTCTGTGAACAGAGAAGCCTGGCGGGCTTTGTGGAGAGTCGGACACAACTGAGCGCGTGCACACACACTAGATGGTAGCTATTACTATTAATACTTTGTAAAACTGCTATTTTGCAACATGGTTCCCTGTCATTCAGAATCTTTCTACAACTTTATATTTAATGGGCACATAGTATTCAGTGTTTGTTATGTACTTTAACCAATCTTCCTATTATTCACAGAATATCTTTATACGCTCTGTCATTACACACACACTCAGGTAAATCCCAGACAGGGACTTGCAGAGGCAAAAGGTATGCTCATTTAAAAGTTTTTAATACCTATAGCTAAATTTCCCACAAAAAGTTGGTGCCTAATTCAGTCTCCCAACAAGATTAAGATTGCTTTGTTCTCAGTCCCATTTGACTCTGCCCTTGAAGTCATAGTCTTGTTTTACATGCCTTACAGTCAAATCATAGACTTATCAAAGCCAGGATTTCCCAACTGAAAGCTCTGAGGTCAACAGGAGTTCACACCTTTGACACATATATCATTGTTGTTACTCAGTAGCTAAGCCGTATCTGACTCCTTGCATCCCTATGAACTACAGCACATCAGGCTTCCCAGTTTTTCACTATCTCCTGGAGTTTGCCCAAACTCATGTCTCAGTTGGTGGTGCCATCTAGCCATCTCATCCTCTGTCTCCCCCTTTTCCTCCTGCCCTCAATCTTTCCCAGTATCAGACTATTGGAAAAACCATAGCTTTGACTATATGGACCTTTGTTCACAAAGTGATATCTCTGCTTTTTAATATGCTCTCTAGGTTTGTCATAGCTTTTCTTCCAAGAAGCACATTCTTTTAATTTCATGGCTGCAGTCACCATTCACAATGATTTTGGAACCCAAGAAAAGAAAATCTGTCACCATTTACATTTTTTCCCAGTCTATTTGCCATGAAATGATGGTACTGGATACCATGATCTTAGTTTCCTAAATGTTAAATGTTAAGCCAGCTTTTTCACTCTCCTCTTTCACCCTCATCAAGAGGCTCTTTAACTGCTCTTTGCTTTGGGCCGTTAGAGTGGTATCACTGGTGATCTCAACTGAGCACCGGAAGGGCCGAGGTGTCACCATGCATTTCTGGAGGCGGTGCACATGGGCTTAACTAGACGTTTCAGAAAGAATGCCTTCGGGAAGGAAGCCAATAGTCTTATTCATAAAATCACTTGAGCCACCCTTTTGAAAACTCTAAAAATAACTGGGAGATTTTGCAGTGGGGCCAGGGAGGGAGTGCAATACTCCTTTCCAATCATCACACCAGTGAAGGGTGTTTGTTTGTATGGCTTTCACAGGGGTATCAGTGCTTGATGGAATGTCAGCAACAGATGAGTGGATATCAACTTAATGTTGATAAATGTAATGCTGATAAACTTTATTAATAAAGTTAATAAACAAATTAACTTAATATTGATAAAGTATAAAAAGTATGATTTATTATACAGAATGGCAATGAAAGTAAAAATCAAAAACAGTCTTCTCATTAAAGGAACAAGCTTCCTGGGCCTATAACACCATCAGTCAGGCAACCCTATTATCAAAGCTCTCTTCATCCTTCTCATAGAATTCTTAATATCCTCCAGACCTTTCCCAGCCCCCTTGAGCTCTCTCTATCTGCTTGCCTGGGTACCAATTGCAAGGAAGTGGTAAGGACTTGGCCCATTCCTTAGTGTATTCTCTAAGTGGTGAACACAGTTCCCCCTTAGCAAATTCAGGTGTCAGTTCAGTCGCTCAGTCATGTCCAACTCTTTGCGACCCCATGGACTGCAACACGCCAGGCCTCCCTGTCCAGCACCAACTCCTGGAATTTACTCAAATTCATATCCATTGAGTCAGTGATGCCATCCAACCATCTCATCCTCTGTCATCCACTTCTCCTCCTACCTTCAATCTTTCCCAGCATCAGGGTCTTTCCCAATGAGTCAGGTCTTCATATCAGGGAGCCAAAGTATTAGAGTTTCAGCTTCAACATCAGTCCTGCCAATGAACATTCAAGACTAATTTCCTTTAGGATGGACTGGTTGGACCTCCTTGAAGTCCAAGAGACTCTCAAGAGTCTTCTCCAACACCACAGTTCAAAAGCATCAATTCTTTGGCACTCAGCTTTCTTTACAGTCCAACTCTTACATCCATACATGACTACTGGAAAACCATAGCCTTGACTAAATGGATCTTTGTTGGCAAAGTAATGTCTCTGCTTTTTAATACGCAGTCTAGGTTGGTCATAACATTTCTTCCAAGGAGTAAGCGTCTTTTAATTTCATGGCTGCAATCACCATCTGCAGTGATTTTGGAGCCCACAGAAAATAAAGTCTGCCACTGTTTCCCTATCTATTTGCCATGAAGTGATGGGACCGGATGCCATTTTCTTAATTTTCTGAATGTTGAGCTTTAAGCCAACTTTTTCACTCTCCTCCTTCACTTTCATCAGAGGCTCTTTAGTTCTTCACTTTCTGCCATAAGGGTGGTGTCATCTGCATATCTGAGGTTATTGATATTTCTCCCAGCAATCTTGATTCCAGCTTGTGCTTCATCCAGCCCAGCGTTTCTCATGATGTACTCTGCATATAAGTTAAATAAGCAGGGTGACAATATACAGCCTTGACGTACTCCTTTTCCTATGTGGAACCAGTCTGTTGTTCCATGTCCAGTTCTAACTATTGCTTCCTGACCTGCATACAATTTCTCAAGAGGCTGGTTAGGTGGTCTGGTATTCCCATCTCTTTCAGAATTTTCCACAGTTTATTGTGATCCACACAGTCAAAGGCTTTGGCATAGTCAATAAAGCAGAAGTAGATGTTTATCTCAAAGAAGGCAATGGCAACCCACTCCAGTACTCTTGCCTGGAAAATCCCATGGACAGAGAAGCCTGGTAGGCTGCAGTCCATAGGGGTGCAAAGAGTCGGACACAACTGAACGACTTCACTTTCATTTTTCACTTTCATGCTTTGGAGAAGGAAATGGCAACCCACTCCAGTGTTCTTACCTGGAGAATCCCCGGGATGGTGGAGCCTGGTGGGCTGCCATCTATGGGGTTGCACAGAGTCGGACATGACTGAAGCGACTTAGCAGCAGCAGCAGCAGCAGCAGATGTTTTTCTGGAACTCTCTTGCTTTTTCGATGATCCAACAGATGTTCGGCAATGTGATCTCTGGTTTCTCTGCCTTTTCTAAAACCAGCTTGAACATCTGGAAGTTCACGGTTTACGTACTGTTGAAGCCTGGCTTGGAGAATTTTGAGCATTACTTTACTAGCGTGTGAGATGTCAGGTGTCAGGCAGGGCTTATTATAGCCCTGGGGGCATTTGGGAATATAATATCTGTATTGGCTCCCAGTGTATTTATTTTCACTACTACTAAAGCTGAAGCAAATAAAAACCAGTGCAAGAGGCTGTATGCACCATGACCCCCAACCATGGCTCTGCTTATCAGTTACCAGAGGCCTTTGATCAATTCAGTGAGAGAACAGCTAGTCTCTAAATAGAAACAAGGTATAAACAACACTTTCCAAAAGTATCACTATAAAAGGAAGGTGAGAGAAAGCAGTATATCTAAAGAGTATCTTGGGGCTCAGAGAAAACATTTCTTGTTTGGTTTAAATTAGGCCAGAATAGGTGTGCATGCCAAGAATACAAACCATAAAGAAGAAAAGGTGGTTAATCAGGTAACTTAGAAAAGAGAATGGATTTAGAATTCAGGGGAATTAGAAAAGAAAAGCAAATATTATATATTTTTAAGTTGCGACAAAAAGGGAGGGAGTCAAGATGTGTCCTCATGTAGATAAAACATTTATCCCTTTCTCCCCACCCCACTTTCCCCTATTAAACTGGTCTATAAACCCCAAGACCTTATCTTTTTTCCTTTAATCTATTGTCAGTTAACTTTCAACTCCTCCCCGACCACCACTAGACCTAAACTGGTAGACAAAAAGTTTTTCTTCCAAGGGACCTAAAGAGAGATTGCTGAGCACCAAGACCCCTAAGACTGAATTCTATAAATGTAGTGACATCAGAGTTACAAATGGACATGGCTTTCCCAATCACAGAGAAGTAAAGCTAGAGCAGGTTGCTGCTAAGTCGCTTCAGTCGTGTCCGACTCCGTGCGACCCCATAAACGGCAGCCCACCAGGCTTCCCCATCCCTGGGATTCTCCAGGCAAGAACACTGGAGTGGGTTGCCATTTCCTTCCCCAATGCATGAAAGTGAAAAGTGAAAGTGAAGTTGTTCAGTCATGTCCGACTCTTAGTGACCCCAGGGACTGCAGCCTACCAGGCTCCTCTGTCCATGGGATTTTCCAGGCAAGAGTACTGGAGTGGGGTGCCACTGCCTTCTCCAAGAGCAGGTTAGAAGGCTGAATAAATTTGAGGATGTGGTTTTGCTGGGAGGGTAAAGCAACAGAAAAATAGAGCAAGAGTTTGAGCAGGTTAAGTGATTCATCACAGAAAAGTGAAGGCAGGAAGAGAGCAGTGGTGAGGGGACTTAAATTAGGGTCACTTGGAGGCTGAAGAGCTGAAACCAGAGGGTGAAGTCACTGATTAGGAAACTGGCATATAATATTAGCAATCCAGGCTTGACAGGGTCCCATGATTTGAACATGACAGTTGAATTACAGAAATGGAAGAAAGGTATATCTGTCTTCTAGTGCTGAATAAGAACTTGGCATCAGTTTAGCATCTTAAAGCAATACTCATTTATTATTTCACAATTCTGGAGGTCAGGAATCTAGGTGGGCTAGGCTGGGCTCTGCTTAGGCTATCATGCATTCAATCCAGTCGGTCAGCTGGATTCTTATCTGAAGACCTCCATCTGAAGGGTCTGCTAAGGACCGATTGTTGGCAGAATCCATTTCTTTGTAGTTTCAGGACTGAGGTCTGTGTTTCCTTGCTGACAGTCAACCATCTTCTTCAGGCTATCCACATTCCTTCTCATGTGACTCCTCATTTCAAAGCACGTCCTCAAACTTCTCTTGGATTTTATCTCTCTCTTTTTAAAGGGCTTGTGTGATTACCTCAGGTCCATCTAGATAATCTTACTATTTGGAGGTGAACTCATTTGGAACTTCAGTCACAACTTCAGAATTCCTCAGAGCAGTTCCCAGATTAATGCCTGGTTAAGTGACCAGTGGAACCTTGGACCCTGGGCGGGGAGATGGGGATCTTTAGAATTCTGCCTACACTGAAGGTTAAGTTGAGATCAAAGAACACGAAAGCTAGGGTGATGGCTTGGTCATCTAAATAAACACGGACTCTGCAAGGCAGTGACCATCTTAGAAAGAAGAGAAATACCAAAACCCAATTATCAATGTCTTTTATGGGTATGGAGAAAAGAGGCTGGCATTAATACAGAGAGACAGCATAATGGGTGGGAGGGGGAGTGGTGAGAGAGCAGAGTGTGGTGGAGGTGTTGAGGCCAGATGTGAAGCCAGATCCCCTTGATTCTAATAATCATCTTTATGTAGCAGACAGTCAGTCAGTCAGTCAGTTCAGTCGCTCAGTCGTGTCCGACTCTTTGCGACCCCATGAATCGCAGCACACCAGGCCTCCCTATCCCTCAAGAGACCAAATAATTCATTTGGTTGTAAAGTTCACAGAGGTAGTCAAGCCCTAAAAAATAAACATAGTAGAGGGGAAAATGTATATAACTAGTACAGATAATTANAGTTCAGTCGCTCAGTCGTGTCCGACTCTTTGCGACCCCATGAATCGCAGCACACCAGGCCTCCCTATCCCTCAAGAGACCAAATAATTCATTTGGTTGTAAAGTTCACAGAGGTAGTCAAGCCCTAAAAAATAAACATAGTAGAGGGGAAAATGTATATAACTAGTACAGATAATTAATCTGCAAAGTTAGAAAGTGGGGCAGAAGATGTGACATTTGTCCTTGAAAAAGAGACTGAAAGTTTAAACGTTGAGAGTTCACCAAACTAAACTTCATGTATCTATAAAGTCTTTAAACTTTTTAATTGAAGTATAATACACATATAGAAAACGTACAGAAAATCCAAGTAAACAGCTTGACGTATATTTACAAAGTAAACACACTTGTATATCTGTTACTCAGATCAAATATATGCATATATATATTTGTATGTTTATTTGTTATATGTCAATTATATTTCAATAAAAATAAACAAGCCCAAAAAAAAAACCCAAATAAACAAAATTCATGTTTGGTGATAAAAGTGGGATGAGTAATTATCTTTGGAGGGGACAATGACTAGGGTAGAACATAATGGAAACTTCTGGGATATTGATAATAAACAAATATAAAAATTTGTATACACATATATATAGACAGAGAGAGAGAAAGAGGTTAGGGTGGCAGATACACAGGTATGTTCACTTTTTAAATATACATCAAATCGTTTACTTAAGATTTTCTTTGTTTTTTCTGTATGTATGTTATACTGTAAGTTAAACGTTTACTTAAACAAAAGATTTTATGAACGCATGATATGGGGAAAAGAAAGATGAGACGCTAGATTAAAACAAGTTGATTAAGTAGGCTTCATCATTGCAGAACACGTATACAGCATTTGTTCATGGAAGCTCTTCACCAAAAAGTAGCTCAATCGCTGTATTCCCAGAAACATATTAACAGAAATGTAAGAGAATCTTCTAAGGCCAAATGTGGAGGCCCTAAGGCCAAACCAAGAGTGCAGATTTATCTTGACAGTGAGAAACCATTGAAAGTTTAGTGTAGAGGGATGACACTATCAAAGTGGTGTTTAGGAAGAGTAATCTGTTTACGTATATGATGGATGGCGGATGTGGGAAAGCAGTGAACAGTCTGGAAATGAAAAAGATAGACTGAACTAGAGTTTTATGGTGGAAAAAAATTTGTGAGGAAAGAAACACCATAAGGGAAGAATTTACAGTCCTGGTAACAGATAAAACATCAAAGGTGAGAGACAAAGAAGCTGGAACGTCTTGTGGGTCATTAAAGGGAATTACAAAAGTAGAAAGCATGTCTCCCACCTCAGTGTATTTCCTAAATGTTGCCTTGCTCAGAGCCTTGAACACAACAGATACTTGATAAATATTTATTGACTGAATAATAAAAGTGAGCTTATCTTATGTAATTCAGGGGCTTATCCATCCTGACCGGAATGTTGTAAAAGTGGAGAAGGGTTTATTGAGACTGACCTTTTTCATATGATACCTTACTGACTACTATAACATTTTATTGACTGTAGAGACAAGAATTCATTCGTGGGAGCAAGTGAAGTTAAAGTGTAATGAGCATTAAATGGCACATCATTCATTATATAATGCCTTAGACTTTTTTCACTTCTGGCTGTCATGCCATCTATTATAACAGATGATGTCAACAGAGCCAAAGCTTATAACTTCATCCAGAATGAGATTTTAGTCTTCTCCATGTCATCACCCATATTAGACCAGGAAATATACATTAATTATTCTATTTTATAACAAAGTCAACAGCCAGTCTAGATGTACCCAAGGTTCATCTCACCTCTATAGCTTTTGCTATTTGTCCCTTGGGTGCCTCAATTTCTTTACTTCAAATTAAGGGTGATAATACCTATGTCACAGGGTTGAATAAAGACAACAAAATAATGTGTATTTGGAAAACATAAGGTAACCTCAATCTTTCCCCAATACCAATAGTAGTAGCTAATGTTTATTGAGCACTTGGTACTTGCCAGGCAATGTTCTAAGTGCCTTTAGGTTTTGTGCAGTTTTTTCTAAATCTCATTTGATCTTCACAATGCCTTTAGGTGGGTTCTGTTAAAATTTTTATCTTGAAGATGAAACTGAAGCATAGTGGGATTGTGCAAAAACTGCTAAAAGATTTCTTTGGAGAGAGAATGTAAAATAAATTTGTTCACCCTTCAAAATCCTGCTCAGTCACAATGGATCAAAATAAAAGAAGAAAAACAAGAAAATCCAGGCAGTTGCAAAACCAAGATGAATATCTCCATGAAAGAAATCCAAAGTGGTGAGAATTACCAAGCTTGTGGGTTGAAGGTCTTGAGTCCAGAAACAGGTAATGGTGGTAAGGAGTTTGGGTAAACAAAGGGGACTCCACTGACAAAAAGTTGGGGACCAGAACCAGGCACTCTGCTTGAAGCCCAGGCACGGATGAGGCTGTCCACTTATAAAAGGGTGGAGTGGGACTTCCCTGGTGGTGCAAAAACTCACTGCCAATGCAGGGGGTCCAGGTTTGATCCCTGACTGGGGGACTAGATCCCACATGCCACCAGTAAAGATCCTGCATGCCTCAATGAAGACTGACAGTCCCATTGCTGCAACTAGGACGTCGCAGCCAAATAAAAGTATATTTTTAAAAATACACTAGTTTTAAAAATAAATAAAGGATATGTTCCTTCTATTCCTACTTTCTGGAAAGTTTTTATCATAAATGGATGTTGAATTTTATCAAAGGCCTTCTCTGCGTCTATTGAGATAATCATATGGCATTTATTTTTCAATTTGTTAATGTGGTGAATTACATCGATTGATTTGCGGATATTGAAGAATCCTTGCATCCCTGGGATAAAGCCCACTTGGTCATGGTGTATGATCTTTTTAATGTGTTGTTGGATTCTGATTGCTAGAATTTTGTTGAGGATTTTTGCATCTATGTTCATCAGTGATATTGGCCTGTAATTTTCTTTTTTTGTGGCATCTTTGTCGGGTTTTGGTATTAGGGTGATGGTGGCCTCATAGAATGAGTTTGGAAGNTAGCCAGCCTCTTGTCTTCCCCCGCCGGCGGAGCTCCAGGCTAGTAGGTGAGCGCTGCCTTGCCAGCTTCCATAGCGTCCTCCGTCTCTGCCGCTGTTGCAGAGGCCACCGTCCCTTCTCCCTGGACCCCATCAGGCTCCACCTTTGCTCCCGCCGTGCCGTGACGTCGAGCTCCAGGGGAGGGCGATGTACGGAGGGTGGCGGAAGGTGGAGTTTGCCACCCTCCGCCTGCCCGCCTCCTCCTGGCGGTCCTCTGCCGCCTGTGGGGTGTTAAATGCACCCTGGCTGCCTAGCCCTTCCCCCCGGCCAGATGGATCAGTCTACCCCGAAGCCCCGCGCGGAAACCAACAGCAAAGGTATAAGCTCCGAGCTCGCCTCTCTGCCCAGACACCTGTCTTGACTGTAGGATTGGACCTGTTCGTGCCAGTTCCCTTGGGGTCGGGGTTTTACCCTGTGGCCTCTGTGAGTGACAGCTGGAGACAGTGTACCCCCTCTAGAGCTGGGCCTAGTTCTTTGTGATTCAGTGTTGAGAAACTCTGAAGTCAGACTGCCCTTGGATCTAGTGCTGGCTCTGACAGTCATTTGCTGAGCGACTTTGGGTAGTTTGCTCATCTGTAAAATTGAAATCATTGCTGATTGAGTTCTTTTGACTATTAATTGAGATGGTGTCATGCAAAGCACTTAACGTGACCCAGTGTCTGGCTCATAGTAAACACTAAGTAAATGTTTGGTATTTTTATTCTCTGTTGTATGCCTCAGTCTTTAGTGAATGGTAGGGTCATTATTAAGTGGTGAATGTAGATTGAGGTTAGTTGAGTTTATTACACCAAGAGCTTTATATGTGATGTATTGAGTCAGGGTCACCTTTAATGGGTCACTAAGAGTGGTTTAGGGAGAACATGGTTACCTGCCACAAGTCATCTGGGATGTCCTCTTGCCCCTAAATTAATAGTTTTCATTATTAATAGTGATATAACAAAAACTTACAGATATTGAATGCTTGTTCTGTGCCTAGAAATATGCTGATTGTTTACATGTTTTCTTTTGAGGAAGACATTGAACTGATTAAATAGATGAGGAATATAGAACCAAACTTCAGAGACTTTTAAGTAACAAGCCTCAGCTCTGAAGACTAGAAATTGACGACACTATCACTCAGGGACCACAAATACAAATACCTTTAGAAACCTGGCAGGTAAAATAAGTAGATGAAGCTGCTGAGTGGAGATTATAGTAACTGGGATGTTCATATCTCATTTAAAAGGGGGCAGGGCTACTCATACTTCAGCCCCCTGATGTGAAGAACTGAATCATTGGAAAAGACCCTGATGCTGGGAAGGGTGGAGGGCAGGAGATGACAGAGGATGAGATGGTTGGATGGCATCACTGACTTGATGGACATAAGTTTGAGTAAGCTCCGAGAGTTGGTGATGGGCAGAGGAGTCTGGCATGCTACACAGGCCATGAGGTCACAGAGAGTCAGACACAACTGAGCAACTGAACTGAACTGAGGGCTGCTCAGTTCCAAGGAATTGTTCATTCATGTGTGTATTGGTACAGCATGGTAGCTACAAGTTCAGATAGCTTGATTCACATCCAGGCTCTGACACTTTCTAGCTGTGTGACTCTGGTTAACCTTTATCTGTTTCACCATTTATAAAAGGAAATTAATAATAGTATTTGCATGAGATGAATGGATAAGAAAGCTGTGGTACATATACACAATGGAGTATTACTCAGCCATTAAAAAGAATACATTTGAATCAGTTCTAATAAGATGGATGAAACTGGAACCGATTATACAGAGTGAAGTAAGCCAGAAAGAAAAACACCAATACAGTATACTAACACATATATATGGAATTTAGAAAGATGGTAATGAGGACTCTGTATGCAAGACAGCAAAAGAGACACAGATGTGCAGAGCGGACTTTTGGACTCTGAGGGAGAGGGAGAGGGAGAGGGAGAGGGTGGGATGATTTGGGAGAATAGCATTGAAATATGTATACTATCATGTAAGAAATGAATCGCCAGTCTATGTTCAATGCAGGATGCAGGATGCTTGGGGCTGGTGTATGGGGATGATCCGGAGGGATGATGTAGGGTGGGAGGTGGGAGGGGGGTTCATGTTTGGGAGTTCATGTACACCCGTGGCAGATTCATGTCAGTGTATGCCAACACCAATAGAGTACTGTAAGGTAAAATAAAATGGAAGCTCTAAAAAAATAAATAAATAAAATAAGACAAATAAAGCCTGTACATAACATACACACACACAAAAAAAATAATAATAATAAATAAAGGAGTGTAGATAGTGGGAGAAAGTGCCTGTGGATGTGTGGTATGGATGGAGATGTTGAGGCAGAGACACACCACCTGATGGTGAAGCCCCTCAGCTCATCGTGTCTCCCTGGTGCCTCTAGGGGCCTCTGTGCCTCCATAAAGCAGGGTGGGTGGGGGGAGGCAGTGGACCCTGAGAGCCACTGGAGTGGGCCTCTAACTGTGATGTGCCTGGTCTCACCTGTTGCCTCTGCTGCTGAGGCTGCTTCAGTCGTGTCCGACTCCGTGCGACCCCATAGATGGCAGCCCACCAGGCTCCTCCGTCCCTGGGATTCTCCAGGCAAGAACACTGGAGCGGGCTGCCATTTCCTTCTCCAGTGTTGCCTCTGAGACGGTCTCTAACACTGCTGGATGAACTGTGGCACCTTCACAGCCTTCTGTTCACTAACAGGCTGTTCCTCAACAAAAGTGTAAAATTCAAGCTACAATCCAGGCCTTACCCAACCTCAGTAATTTGTAAGACTGATAATGAAATCATGTTAATCCCAAAATTAAAAAAAAAAAAAAGTACAGTTAAGCTCTGGCTAGGGATGTAGCCAATGGGTTGCTCCATTGTAGGAACAGGAAGACACATAACAGTCTGATGTTCCTTCTTCCTACACCTTCTTGTTTCTTAATCCCCCTTTCATATTTCCACGTCTTACTCCCCTGTGGCTATACCTTGGATAACTTCCTCAGACATATCCTCCCAGTCACTAATTCTCTATCTGTTGCTGTTGTTTAGTTGATAAGTCATGTCCAACTCTTTGAGACCCCATGGACTGTAGCCCACCAGGCTCCTCTGTCCATGAGCTTTCCCAGGCAAGAATACTGGAGTGGGTTGCTCTTTCTTTCCATTAATCTTTATTTTAACTTTCTATCCATTTGAATCCTTAATTTCAGTAAGTTTTTTTTTAATTTCTAAGAGTAATATTTTGTTCTTCTTCAAAATGGCTTACTCATTAGTCTCCTATTTTTGCTCATGTTTTCAATGTCCTTTTTAAATCTAAAAGCATTTCCAGCAGACTTATTTTTTTAGTTTAATTCTGATAATTAATTATAAAAGTTGAACTCTCTGTGGTTCTGGTTTTGCTATCTACTGCTTGCTTGATTTTTGTTTTCTACTTTTTACTATGAGCTTTTTGTTGACTGTCTCCAGGAATTCTTTGAGGCCTGCTTGAGGGTATACTGGTCTGGAAAAGTTTATTTTTACTTCTCTCCAGCACCTGGGGATAGTACCTAACTAGTACACAAGCCTTTAAATTATAGGCTTGTGTTTTTGGATCAGGCAAAATATGTGGACTGAGTCCCAAATTATGTGACATCTAGCCAGCAGAAAAAGTCAAAGAAAATGTTGTGTTTTTTTTAACTTTCATTCATAGCCCAGTCCAACAAAGAAACGTGTTCTTGTGGTTCACCTTTAGTTCGCCCATTCTGAGGGTGTACCTCTCTTAGATGTAGGTATTATGCTTCCCTTCTACGTGAGTTCAGCCTTTGTTTCTATCCCCTCTGTGCAATGCAGTTCAGAGTGTCCATAAAGAATACTGTAGGCCTCAGAGTATCCAAGGCTCTAAAATTTAGTTTACCTGCCTACTCTGTACTCCATTCTGATCTTAGTGGGAATCATCCAGTCAAGTAAAAGTGGTTTCAATATTTTCAACAAGGACCTACTATATAGCACATGGAACTCTGCTCAGTGTTATGTGGCAGCCTGGATGGGAGGGGAGTTTGGGGGAGAATAGACACATGTATATATATATGGCTGAGTCCTTTCACTGTTCACCTGAAGCTATCACTATATTGTTAATTGGCTATACCTCAATGGAAAATAAAAAGTTTAAGTTAAAAAATGAGTGGTTTTAATGTTTTATCAAGCATTTTTAGATATTATGTAGCTGAGTAGTTTCACGGCCTCTTAACTCTGCAACATTGCTGAAACTAGAAATTCTCAAATGTATGTCATCTTTTTCACTTTTTCTTACCACTGCAGTGGCTCAGACAGTAAAGAATCTGCCTGCAATGTAGGAGACCCAGGTTCAATCCCTGGGTCGGGAAGACCCCCTGCAGAAGGGAATGGCTACCAACTCCAGTATTCTTGCCTGGAGAATTCCATGGACATTGGAGCCTGGAAGTCTACAGTCTCAAAGAGTAGGACATGACTGAATGATTAACACACACACACATGGAAATTTCCAAGCATTTCACAAGTAGAAAGATCAGTATGATGAATGACTATGTGCTAATCTCAACTGGTAGTCAATTTTCATTTCACTGATGCTTCTCTTTTCTCCCTCTTTCCCACAGATTATTTTGAAACAAATTTCAGACAACAAATAATTTTATTTCATAAATATTTTCTTTCATGTCTGAAGATGTGGATCTTAGCAATTTTCATTTTATCTCAAATATTCGTCTTTCACCAACTTAAAAAAAAATAATTTTATTTATTTATTTATTTATTTTTGGCTATGCTGGGCCTTCCTTGATGCCTGGTCTTTTCCTCTAGTTGTGTCAAGTGGAGGCTACTCTCTAGCTGCAGTACATGGACTTCCCATTGCCGCAGCTTCTCTTGGCGCAGAGCACAGGCTCTATGGCACACGGGCTTCTATAACTGAAGCCCCTGAGCTCAGTAGTTGCGGCTCCCGGGCTCTGGAGCACAGGCTCAATAGTTGTAGTGCATAGGCTTAGTTACTCTGTGGCATGTGGGATCTTCCCACATCAGGGGTCAAACCCATGTCTCCTGCATTGGCAGGTGGGCTGCCAATTGATCCTGATGGGCTATAGTCCATAGGGTTGCAAAAGAGCTGGACAAAACTTAGCGACTACAACAACAACAATATGCAACATGGTACTGAAAGTTGTAGCTAAAGCACATTAGGCAAGAAAAAGAGAGGCGACCAGACTTGAAGGGAATAAAATGATTTCTGCTAACAGGTGATATTATTTTTTATGAAGAAAATGCTAAGAATTTCACACAAAAGAACTGTTAGAGCTAATAAATTCATCAAAGCTTCAGCATACAAAGTCAATACATAAAAATCAGTTGATTTTCTATACTCTAGCAATGAACAATCTGAAAATGAAATTGAGAAAACAATTTCATTTATAATAGCTTCAAAAAGAATCAAATAAATTTAACCAACAAAGTGAAAGACTTGTACACTGTAAACTACAAGACATTGCTATAATAAATTAAAGAAAACATAAATGAATGGAAAGACATCACGTATTCATGGATTGGAGATTTAAGATTGTTAAAATGACAATACTACCCAAAATGATCCACAGATTGAATCTAATTATTCTCTAAATCCCAATGTTTTTGCAGAAATAGAAAAACTCATCCTAAAATTCACATGAATCTCAAGGGACCCCAGATACCCAAAGTAATCTTGAAAATGAAGAACAAAGTGGAGTTCTCACACTTTCTGATTTCAAAAATTGCTGGAGAGTAACATCAGCATCATGGCAGTGTAAGATGCTTTCTTTCTCCCCCTCACTTTCCAGCTAGTAAGACATCCATAACTTGCCTGTGCTCAAACTACCAGGATGCTGGAGCGACCCACACATCTGTATATGTGAAGGTGGGTGGTTTGGAATACATAGGAGGTGGAACTAGGGTAACAGTGGCGGCAGTGCCTACAACCCCAGCTTCTCTTCTGAAATGGCTAAGCCTGCAGTCCCAGAGAGCCAGGCAGCAGCTGTGCAGGCAGTGCATCTGGCTTCCTGGTCATGGCAGAACCAGGCAGCAGTAGCAGCAGGGCCCATGACTCTGGTCGCTCAAGCCATGGTGGTGCCCGTCATCCTCATCCCCAAAAAAAAAATTCACATCTGTTCATAGGATTTCCCAGGCAAAAAGACTGGCGGCTGCTGCTGCTATTGCTAAGTCGCTTCAGTCGTGTCCGACTCTGTGCGACCCCATAGATGGCAGCCCACCAGGCTCTGCTGTCCCTGGGATTCTTCAGGCAAAAACACTGGAGTGGGTCGCCATTTCCTTCTCCAGGGGATCTTCCCAACCCAGGGATTGGACCCAGGGATTGAACCCACGTCTCCTGCTTGGCAGGCGGATTCTTTATCATTGAGCCACCTGGGAAGCCTTTGTTGAATAGAAGTGACAAAATCAGGCATCTTCGTCTCATTCCTAATTTTAGGGAAAAGGCTTTGTCTTTCACCATTGAGTAAGACGTTAGCTATGGGTTTTTCACATATGGCCCATAGGTTAAGGGCCTACTTCTAGTTTGAGGTTTCTTTTTTTTTTAATCATGAAAGGTACTGAATTTTGTCAAATGCTCTTTCTGCATCAATTAAGATGATCATGTAATTTCTTCCCTTCATTATGTTAATATGGTGTATTACATTGATTTTCCTATGTTGAACCATCCTCATATTCCAGGGTTAAATCCTACCTGGTCATGGCATATAATCCATTTAATATGGTGCTCAATTCAATTTGCGAGCATTATATTGAGGACTTTTGCATCTATATTCACAAGGGGTAGTGGTTTAGTTTTCTTTAGAGTGTCTCTGCGTGGCTTTAGTATCAAGGGGCTGTTGATCTCACAGATGAATTAGGAAGATTCCATTTTTTTGGAAGAGTTAGTTATTTAAATATTTGGTAGAATCTACCTGTCAAGCCATTTTGTCCATTGCTTTTCTTTGTTCGAGTGGTTTTTAATTACTGATTCAATCTCCTTCCTAGTTATAGGTCTGTTCAGATTTTCTATTTCTTCATGAGTTAGTTTTGGCAGATTGTATTTTTCTAGCACTGTGTCCACCTTACCTAGGTTACCCAATTTGTTGACAAACAATTCTTCATAGTATCCTTTTATATTATTTTTATTTCTATAAAATTTATAGTAATGATCCCACTTTCACTTCTGATTTTAGTGATTTCTGCTTTTCCTTAGTCAATATTCTTTAAAGCTTTAATGATCTTTCCAAAAAAATAACTTTTTGTTTCATGGTATTTTTATACTCAAAAATATACCTACTTATAAAAAAAATATACCTACTTATAAAATATGTTAGAGTACTTACTCCATAGTTTTATAACTGCTACTTATGTATTTTCTTTATAAGAGTGAGAATTAATTTTTAAGGCTAGTTTCTAGCTTTAAATAGGTACTTAATAAATTTATTTTTAAATGAATGAATAAGTTTAAAGAGGTAAACAAAAAGAAATATACATAAATCACAAATGCAAATAAGGCATGGCGTAGTCTGAGGTAAATGTACAAAGTTAACCCTAAAATACTGAACACAATACAATTCCCTTATCAGCACGAGTTTTATTTCTTTAATAGTATTTACAACAGTCATTGAGGCTATTTTTAAAGCCTGGTTTCTACAGAGTTTAGAGTTCTTCCTTACTCTTCTTTGATGCTTAAACTGTTTTTTATAATGAGTCAGCAAATAAATCCCTAGTCTTATCAGGAAACATTGATATTTTTGTACTCCTGCCTTAACTGAACTAATGACTCCTGGTGTTTTTGTTTGTCCTCAAATCCAGCTGTGCCTCCAATGCTCCATAAAACCTTTCATACAGCATTGCAATTAAGACATTCAGACATGTAAGAGTTTATTTACAGAATTAGAAGCGTTAATTCTGCTTAAGTTTTAGGTCCTTTCCAACTCCATCAGTCCGTGATTCTGCTAAAAATGAGATACTCAGCTTGCTGAGTTTAAATGGCACTCAAACACTCCTGGCAATAGGTTGGAAATTATGGTCCAATAATCCTAGAATACCAAGAAGAGGCTTTAGGACTTCAGAAATTTTTATTTAAATATTGTTTTTAAACCATTTTAGCCATTCAGTTCAGTCAATTCAGTTCAGTTGCTCAGTAGTGTCTGACTCTGAGACCCCATGAATTGCAGCATGCCAAGCCTCCTTGTCCATCACCAACTCCCAGAGTCCACTCAAACCCATGTCCATTGAATCAGTGATGCCATCCAACCATCTCATTCTCTGTTGTCCCCCTTTCCTCCTGCCCTCAGTCTTTCCCAGCATCAGGGTCTTTTCAAATGAGTCAGTTCTTTGCATCAGGTGGCCAAAGTATTAGAGTTTCAGATGACACCACCCTTATGGCAGAAAGT
Organism: Oreotragus oreotragus; assembly: GCA_006410675.1. Taxonomy (NCBI): domain Eukaryota; kingdom Metazoa; phylum Chordata; class Mammalia; order Artiodactyla; family Bovidae; genus Oreotragus; species Oreotragus oreotragus. The sequence continues at coordinate 159,551 of SJYX01011312.1, read as the reverse complement.
GAGGAACTAAAGAGCCTCTTGATGAAAGTGAAAGAGGAGAGTGAAAAAGTTGGCTTAAAGCTCAACATTCAGAAAACTAAGATCATGGTATCCAGTCCCATCACTTCATGGCAAATAGATGGGGAAACAGGGGAAACAGTGGCTGACTTTATTTTTGTGGGCTCCAAAATCACTGCAGATGGTGATTGCAGCCATGAAATTAAAAGATGCTTACTGCTTGGAAGAAAAGTTATGACCAACCTAGATAGCATATTCAAAAGCAGAGACATTACTTTGTCAACAAAGGTCCGTCTAGTCAAGGTTATGGTTTTTCCTGTGGTCATGTATGGATGTGAAAGTTGGACTATAAAGAAAGCTGAGCGCCGAAGATCTCATGCTTTTGAACTGTGGTACTGGAGAAACTCTTGAGAGTCCCTTGGTCTGCAAGGAGATCCAACCAGTCCATCCTAAAGGAGAGCAGTCCTGAGTGTTCATTGGTGGGACTGATGAAGCTGAAACTCCAATACTTTGGCCACCAAGAAAAAAAGAGAGAGAGAACAGATGAGTCACAGACTGAGGGAAAATATTTGCAAACCGTATATCTCATAACAACCTCTGTGATTGGGGTTGTTAATCCTCAATGATTCCCCCCTGCACCATAAATAATCTTTATGCATTTTGGTTTCATTCTGTAAGTGAAATTAAACACAAACATTACCTATGCCTTTAAAAAAATGTATGTAGTAGAGGAACAATTTGTATTCAAAATATATAAAGAATCCTTACAACTCAATACCATTCAGTTTAGTTCAGTCGCTCAGTCCTGTCCAACTCTTTGCGACCCCATGAATCGCAATGACCCCATGATTTGCCCTGACAGCACACCAGGCCTCCCTGTCTATTCCGGAGTTTACTCAAACTCACGTCCATTGAGTCGGTGATGCCATCCAGCCAATCTCATCCTCTGTCTTCCCCTTCTCCTCCTGCCCTCAATCCCTCCCAGCATCAGAGTCTTTTCCAATGAGTCAACTCTTCGCATGAGGTGACCAAAGTATTGGAGTTTCAGCTTCAGCATCAGTCCTTCCAATGAACACCCAGGACTGATCTTCTTTAGGATGGACTGGTTGGATCTCCTTGCAGTCCAAGGGACTCTCAAGAGTCTTCTCCAACACTACAGTTCAAAAGCATCAATTCTTCAGTGCTCAGCTTTCTTCACAGTCCAACTCTCACATCCATACATGACCACTGGAAAAACCATAGCCTTGACTAGAGGGACCTTTGTTGGCAAAGTAATGTCTCTGCTTTTTAATATGCTTAGGTTGGTGCAAAAGTAACTGTGGTTTTGCACTGTTGAAATTTGCTGTTTGAAATTAGAATACATTCTTAAATAAATGTGGTTGTGTTATACGTCATTTTAATGCACACTTCTCACTTTATGTTTTTTGCTAATGGTTTATTACTTGCTGTTTATTTTATATTTATTTTGGACTAGGGAAAAGATGTTAGACAAAAAGTAAATTCAAGCAATTTTCTTATTCAAGTTCAAAATGTATCGTAAAGCAGTGAAGACAACTTGCAACACCAACAAGGCATTTGGCCCAGGAACTCCTAAGGAATGCGCAGGGCAGAGGTAGTTTAAGAAGATTTGCAAAGGCGACGAGAGCTTGAAGATGATGAGCACGGTGGCCAGCCACTGGAAGCTGACAACAACCAACGGAGAGGATCATCACAGACCGGTGCTACAGAAGGAGCAGGGGCTACTCTCTAGGTGCAGTGGTTGTGGCGCCTGGGCTTTAGAGCACAGGCTCGGTACTTGTGGTGAGGGGGCTCAGTTGCTCTGCGGCTGCTGTTTCAGCAGCAGGGTCAGCCAGAGAACCGCGTGAGCGCCACTTCTGTCTTGCCCGCAAAGCTGGCAGGGTGAGCTCATTTGCTCGTCAAGGAAGAAGTGTCTATAGTCTCATGGGCTTTTGCCCGAACCCGTCCTTTGTATCACTTCTTTCCTTCTGTAACTTACCTTAGTACATCATGATGTAACTGACTGCCCCTTGTCACCACTTGATCAATAAGGTCGGCTACCCTACCCCAGGGCCTGTTTCACACCTGCTTATCTCACCTCTATCTGTTTCAAAAGAGCATTGTCACCTTATCAACTCCAGAAAAAAAGGAAGCTTTAAATCCCATGGAGTCAATCTGTCAAAAGCAGGTGGGGGAAATTCCTGTATAGTGTTACTACTTTTACTGAGAGACAAATAACTTTTACTGAGGCCAACTTTTACAGTTTTGTAGAAACTGCAACTGTTCTCTCAGAAACAAAGATGAGAGTTTGTGAAAGACAGCAGTTCTCTGATTACACACTGTGTACAATGAACCCACTTAATGTCAAGTATCGTATCCAGCAAGTATGCCTTCAGTTTTGTTGGGAATTCTAATTCCTCCTTCTGGCAGGCATCCAAAGCCACAGAGAATGTCATCTGCAACTTGCCAATCAACAAGAAATCACTGGTCTTCCCTGCTGGCTCAGTGGTAAAGAATCTGCCTGCCAGTGCAGGAGACATGGATGCTATCCCTGGTCCAGGAAGATCCCACATGCCGTGGAGCAACTAAGCCCGTGCGCCACAGCTGCTGAGCCTGTGCTCTACAGCTCATGTGCCACTACTGAAGCCCACGGGCCTAGAGCCTGTGCTCTCAACAAGAAAAGCCACCCTAACAAGAAGCCCACACACTGCAGCTGGAAAGTAGCCCCTACTTGCCACAACTTGAGAAACGCCCTTGCAGCCACAAAGACCCAGCACAGCCAAAAAAAAACACCAGCATTATGTAGTGAAAACTCTGGACATCAGAACTGTCCTCTGATACCATGTGAACATTCCAGTTCAACATATAACACAATTCAGTACCAGTTAGGCATTATTACACAGTACTTACAATGAATAAGCTCACAGGCCTCTCAATGACAAAACCACTTTTAATTTTTATCTTTGACTACAAGTTCTACAGCTGTGTTCAGACACTGTTTACAGGAACACAGATCATGGATACTTTCACACAGGCATTAAGACACCAGCTTTCGGACCATCTACTCCTCTCAGGTAAAGAGGGGGTGGAAGCAGAGAGGGTACAACTGGCACCAGGAAGCATAAGTTTGTTGCAAGCTTTTTGAGGTAACAAAAAAGTTCTAAAATTAGATAAGTAATGGTTATACAACTCTATAAATTTATGAAAATTCATTGAATTTTATCATTAAAATGTGTGGTATCCAAATTTCAATAAAGCAGTTTTAGAGTTTTGGATACCACCATTAAAATGTGTGGTATCCAAATTTCAATAAAACAGTTTAGAACCCCAAACTGCTTGGGGTTCTCAAGGCAAGAATACTGAAGTGGTTTGCCATTCCCTTCTCCAGTGGACCACATTCTGTCAGACCTCTCCACCATGACCCGCCCATCTTGGGTGGCCCCCGAGGGCATGGCTTAGTTTCATTGAGTTAGACAAGGCTGTGGTCCTAGTGTGATTAGATTGCTGAGTGCCGAAGAACTGATGCTTTTGAACTGTGGTGTTGGAAAGACTCTTTAAGAGTCCCTTGGACTGCAAGGAGATCGAACCAGTCCATTCTAAAGGACATCAGCCCTGGGTGTTCTTTAGAAGGAATGATGCTAAAGCTGAAACTCCAGTACTTTGGCCATCTCATGCAAAGAGTTGCTGCTGCTGCTACTGCTGCTTCAGTCGTGTCCGACTCTGTGTGACCCCATAGACGGCATCCCACCAGGCTCCCCCATCCCTGGGATTCTCCAGGCAAGAATACTAGAGTGGGTTGCCATTTCCTTCTCCAATGCATGAAAGAGAAAAGTGAAAGTGAAGTCGCTCAGTCTGTCCGACTGTTAGCGACCCCATGGACTGCAGCCCACCAGGCTACTCCGTCCATTGGATTTTCCAGGCAAGAGTACTGGGGTGGGGTGCCATTGCCTTCCCTGGCGGAGAGTTGACTCATTGGAAAAGACTCTGATGCTGGGAGGGATCGGGGGCAGGAGGAGAAGGGGACGACAGAGGATGAGATGGCTGGATGGCATCACGGACTCGATGGGCGTGAGTTTGAATGAACTCTGGGAGATGGTGACGGTCAGGGAGGCCTGGCGTGCTGCAGTTCATGGGGTTGCAAAGAGTCGGACATGACTGAGCGACTGAACTGAACTGAAAGCCAATCAACAACATGTTCATTTTATGTATTTATTTTTATATATAGTATATTATATACATTACATATATATTATATATATATTATATATATGTGTGTGTGTGTGTGTGTTGTTCAGTCACTGAGTTACCGACTCTGTCACGCCAGGGACTGTAGCACCCCAGGTGCCTCTGTCCTCCACTATCTCCCACAGTTTGCTCAAACTCATGTCCATTGGGTCGGTGATGCTACCCAACCATCTCATCCTCTGTCACCCCTTCTCCTCTTGCCTTCAGTCTTTTCAGCATCAAAATCTTTTCCAGTGAGTCAGCTCTTCACATCAGAAGGCCAAAGTATTGGAGTTTCAGCTTCAGCATCAGTCCTTCCAATTAATATTCAGGGTTTATTTCCTTTAGGATTGACTGGTTTTGATCTCCTTGCAGTTCAAGGGACTCTCAAGTGTCTTCTCTAGCACCACAGTTTGAAAACATATATGTGTATTTATCTATTCATTTAAGACACTTAAGACAGTGTACAAAAACACACTTCCTGTGCCTTCTCATATACTATCTACCACACTGGAAGCCTATGTGTTAACTTGCGTCATTGGTATATGTATCTCAAAATAAATCTTCTCTTTTCATCTCTGTTTAATCACGGAAAATCATAAAATTGTAAGATGAACAAAACTTCAAAACCTGAAGCTATTTCTGACTTCTAGTCTCTGAATCAGATTTTTCTCAATACTATACAACCAAATTTAGAAATAAATTTATTTCAGAGACTTTCTACAACTATAAAAAATTACTTTACACAACATTTCTGTGCTCATCAAAAATACTGCTTTTACTAACTTCCTAATAAGTAAATATATACATTTTAACATTTAAAAATACATTTTTAAAATATTGGAGTTGTGCATCCATTTTTAATTTTTAAAAATGTTTCTATTGCTAAAACAAACAAAAAGGATCTAAACCCTCCTGGGTCACAGGTGGTACAAAAAGATCAAGTTTAACTACAGTTTAACTAATATGGTGATTAGAAATAAGTTCAGTTTAAAAGAATACTTTATTATTGTCCTCTGAGGCTCCCATGAAGGTAGACGGGATTTTACTTAGACAACAAAGTTTTTTTTTTTTTTCTGACATCAAAGTTTTAACTTCAAAAAACATTAAAAAATTAAAAACTCAGGTTTCCATTTTCTCCTTTACCCAATATTTCTTAGAAACCTAGAATGCTCTTTCCTGCTTCCTCTTTCCTCTGGGCTAGAATTCAAACAGGACTGGCATTGCTAATAGCTATCACTATCTTGGACAGTGAGATGACTCAGAATAGAAACTACAGATAGCAAAGCAAAAAGATAGAAGGAATGTGAGTTCTTGAAACCAGGGAATTGTTATACTGTCTCTGGAATGCTTACCTCTGGATTGTTTGAACATGAAAGATAAACGTCTACATAATCAGAGAAAATCATAAAACTGTAAGATGAATGAGACAATATAACAACTGTTTTATACCACAGTCATACAACTGAACTCAAAAGAGCACACTGAGATCAGAATGGTGCTACAGAGGGATCAGTAGGCCCAAAGCTCTCAGACTGGAACTGCTTGGCATCTCCATGGACCAGCGGGGTAAACAGGCTAGGGCATCTGGAATGGGAAGGAGAATGTTNGAAAAAAAAATTCACATCTGTTCATAGGATTTCCCAGGCAAAAAGACTGGCGGCTGCTGCTGCTATTGCTAAGTCGCTTCAGTCGTGTCCGACTCTGTGCGACCCCATAGATGGCAGCCCACCAGGCTCTGCTGTCCCTGGGATTCTTCAGGCAAAAACACTGGAGTGGGTCGCCATTTCCTTCTCCAGGGGATCTTCCCAACCCAGGGATTGGACCCAGGGATTGAACCCACGTCTCCTGCTTGGCAGGCGGATTCTTTATCATTGAGCCACCTGGGAAGCCTTTGTTGAATAGAAGTGACAAAATCAGGCATCTTCGTCTCATTCCTAATTTTAGGGAAAAGGCTTTGTCTTTCACCATTGAGTAAGACGTTAGCTATGGGTTTTTCACATATGGCCCATAGGTTAAGGGCCTACTTCTAGTTTGAGGTTTCTTTTTTTTTTAATCATGAAAGGTACTGAATTTTGTCAAATGCTCTTTCTGCATCAATTAAGATGATCATGTAATTTCTTCCCTTCATTATGTTAATATGGTGTATTACATTGATTTTCCTATGTTGAACCATCCTCATATTCCAGGGTTAAATCCTACCTGGTCATGGCATATAATCCATTTAATATGGTGCTCAATTCAATTTGCGAGCATTATATTGAGGACTTTTGCATCTATATTCACAAGGGGTAGTGGTTTAGTTTTCTTTAGAGTGTCTCTGCGTGGCTTTAGTATCAAGGGGCTGTTGATCTCACAGATGAATTAGGAAGATTCCATTTTTTTGGAAGAGTTAGTTATTTAAATATTTGGTAGAATCTACCTGTCAAGCCATTTTGTCCATTGCTTTTCTTTGTTCGAGTGGTTTTTAATTACTGATTCAATCTCCTTCCTAGTTATAGGTCTGTTCAGATTTTCTATTTCTTCATGAGTTAGTTTTGGCAGATTGTATTTTTCTAGCACTGTGTCCACCTTACCTAGGTTACCCAATTTGTTGACAAACAATTCTTCATAGTATCCTTTTATATTATTTTTATTTCTATAAAATTTATAGTAATGATCCCACTTTCACTTCTGATTTTAGTGATTTCTGCTTTTCCTTAGTCAATATTCTTTAAAGCTTTATTGATCTTTCCAAAAAAATAACTTTTTGTTTCATGGTATTTTTATACTCAAAAATATACCTACTTATAAAAAAAATATACCTACTTATAAAATATGTTAGAGTACTTACTCCATAGTTTTATAACTGCTACTTATGTATTTTCTTTATAAGAGTGAGAATTAATTTTTAAGGCTAGTTTCTAGCTTTAAATAGGTACTTAATAAATTTATTTTTAAATGAATGAATAAGTTTAAAGAGGTAAACAAAAAGAAATATACATAAATCACAAATGCAAATAAGGCATGGCGTAGTCTGAGGTAAATGTACAAAGTTAACCCTAAAATACTGAACACAATACAATTCCCTTATCAGCACGAGTTTTATTTCTTTAATAGTATTTACAACAGTCATTGAGGCTATTTTTAAAGCCTGGTTTCTACAGAGTTTAGAGTTCTTCCTTACTCTTCTTTGATGCTTAAACTGTTTTTTATAATGAGTCAGCAAATAAATCCCTAGTCTTATCAGGAAACATTGATATTTTTGTACTCCTGCCTTAACTGAACTAATGACTCCTGGTGTTTTTGTTTGTCCTCAAATCCAGCTGTGCCTCCAATGCTCCATAAAACCTTTCATACAGCATTGCAATTAAGACATTCAGACATGTAAGAGTTTATTTACAGAATTAGAAGCGTTAATTCTGCTTAAGTTTTAGGTCCTTTCCAACTCCATCAGTCCGTGATTCTGCTAAAAATGAGATACTCAGCTTGCTGAGTTTAAATGGCACTCAAACACTCCTGGCAATAGGTTGGAAATTATGGTCCAATAATCCTAGAATACCAAGAAGAGGCTTTAGGACTTCAGAAATTTTTATTTAAATATTGTTTTTAAACCATTTTAGCCATTCAGTTCAGTCAATTCAGTTCAGTTGCTCAGTAGTGTCTGACTCTGAGACCCCATGAATTGCAGCATGCCAAGCCTCCTTGTCCATCACCAACTCCCAGAGTCCACTCAAACCCATGTCCATTGAATCAGTGATGCCATCCAACCATCTCATTCTCTGTTGTCCCCCTTTCCTCCTGCCCTCAGTCTTTCCCAGCATCAGGGTCTTTTCAAATGAGTCAGTTCTTTGCATCAGGTGGCCAAAGTATTAGAGTTTCAGATGACACCACCCTTATGGCAGAAAGTGAGGAACTAAAGAGCCTCTTGATAAAAGTGAAAGAGGAGAGTGAAAAAGTTGGCTTAAAGCTCAACATTCAGAAAACTAAGATCATGGTATCCAGTCCCATCACTTCATGGCAAATAGATGGGGAAACAGGGGAAACAGTGGCTGACTTTATTTTTGTGGGCTCCAAAATCACTGCAGATGGTGATTGCAGCCATGAAATTAAAAGATGCTTACTGCTTGGAAGAAAAGTTATGACCAACCTAGATAGCATATTCAAAAGCAGAGACATTACTTTGTCAACAAAGGTCCGTCTAGTCAAGGTTATGGTTTTTCCTGTGGTCATGTATGGATGTGAAAGTTGGACTATAAAGAAAGCTGAGCGCCGAAGATCTCATGCTTTTGAACTGTGGTACTGGAGAAACTCTTGAGAGTCCCTTGGTCTGCAAGGAGATCCAACCAGTCCATCCTAAAGGAGAGCAGTCCTGAGTGTTCATTGGTGGGACTGATGAAGCTGAAACTCCAATACTTTGGCCACCAAGAAAAAAAGAGAGAGAGAACAGATGAGTCACAGACTGAGGGAAAATATTTGCAAACCGTATATCTCATAACAACCTCTGTGATTGGGGTTGTTAATCCTCAATGATTCCCCCCTGCACCATAAATAATCTTTATGCATTTTGGTTTCATTCTGTAAGTGAAATTAAACACAAACATTACCTATGCCTTTAAAAAAAATGTATGTAGTAGAGGAACAATTTGTATTCAAAATATATAAAGAATCCTTACAACTCAATACCATTCAGTTTAGTTCAGTCGCTCAGTCCTGTCCAACTCTTTGCGACCCCATGAATCGCAATGACCCCATGATTTGCCCTGACAGCACACCAGGCCTCCCTGTCTATTCCGGAGTTTACTCAAACTCACGTCCATTGAGTCGGTGATGCCATCCAGCCAATCTCATCCTCTGTCTTCCCCTTCTCCTCCTGCCCTCAATCCCTCCCAGCATCAGAGTCTTTTCCAATGAGTTAACTCTTCGCATGAGGTGACCAAAGTATTGGAGTTTCAGCTTCAGCATCAGTCCTTCCAATGAACACCCAGGACTGATCTTCTTTAGGATGGACTGGTTGGATCTCCTTGCAGTCCAAGGGACTCTCAAGAGTCTTCTCCAACACTACAGTTCAAAAGCATCAATTCTTCAGTGCTCAGCTTTCTTCACAGTCCAACTCTCACATCCATACATGACCACTGGAAAAACCATAGCCTTGACTAGAGGGACCTTTGTTGGCAAAGTAATGTCTCTGCTTTTTAATATGCTTAGGTTGGTGCAAAAGTAACTGTGGTTTTGCACTGTTGAAATTTGCTGTTTGAAATTAGAATACATTCTTAAATAAATGTGGTTGTGTTATACGTCATTTTAATGCACACTTCTCACTTTATGTTTTTTGCTAATGGTTTATTACTTGCTGTTTATTTTATATTTATTTTGGACTAGGGAAAAGNTAGGTTGGTGCAAAAGTAACTGTGGTTTTGCACTGTTGAAATTTGCTGTTTGAAATTAGAATACATTCTTAAATAAATGTGGTTGTGTTATACGTCATTTTAATGCACACTTCTCACTTTATGTTTTTTGCTAATGGTTTATTACTTGCTGTTTATTTTATATTTATTTTGGACTAGGGAAAAGATGTTAGACAAAAAGTAAATTCAAGCAATTTTCTTATTCAAGTTCAAAATGTATCGTAAAGCAGTGAAGACAACTTGCAACACCAACAAGGCATTTGGCCCAGGAACTCCTAAGGAATGCGCAGGGCAGAGGTAGTTTAAGAAGATTTGCAAAGGCGACGAGAGCTTGAAGATGATGAGCACGGTGGCCAGCCACTGGAACCTGACAACAACCAACGGAGAGGATCATCACAGACCGGTGCTACAGAAGGAGCAGGGGCTACTCTCTAGGTGCAGTGGTTGTGGCGCCTGGGCTTTAGAGCACAGGCTCGGTACTTGTGGTGAGGGGGCTCAGTTGCTCTGCGGCTGCTGTTTCAGCAGCAGGGTCAGCCAGAGAACCGCGTGAGCGCCACTTCTGTCTTGCCCGCAAAGCTGGCAGGGTGAGCTCATTTGCTCGTCAAGGAAGAAGTGTCTATAGTCTCATGGGCTTTTGCCCGAACCCGTCCTTTGTATCACTTCTTTCCTTCTGTAACTTACCTTAGTACATCATGATGTAACTGACTGCCCCTTGTCACCACTTGATCAATAAGGTCGGCTACCCTACCCCAGGGCCTGTTTCACACCTGCTTATCTCACCTCTATCTGTTTCAAAAGAGCATTGTCACCTTATCAACTCCAGAAAAAAAGGAAGCTTTAAATCCCATGGAGTCAATCTGTCAAAAGCAGGTGGGGGAAATTCCTGTATAGTGTTACTACTTTTACTGAGAGACAAATAACTTTTACTGAGGCCAACTTTTACAGTTTTGTAGAAACTGCAACTGTTCTCTCAGAAACAAAGATGAGAGTTTGTGAAAGACAGCAGTTCTCTGATTACACACTGTGTACAATGAACCCACTTAATGTCAAGTATCGTATCCAGCAAGTATGCCTTCAGTTTTGTTGGGAATTCTAATTCCTCCTTCTGGCAGGCATCCAAAGCCACAGAGAATGTCATCTGCAACTTGCCAATCAACAAGAAATCACTGGTCTTCCCTGCTGGCTCAGTGGTAAAGAATCTGCCTGCCAGTGCAGGAGACATGGATGCTATCCCTGGTCCAGGAAGATCCCACATGCCGTGGAGCAACTAAGCCCGTGCGCCACAGCTGCTGAGCCTGTGCTCTACAGCTCATGTGCCACTACTGAAGCCCACGGGCCTAGAGCCTGTGCTCTCAACAAGAAAAGCCACCCTAACAAGAAGCCCACACACTGCAGCTGGAAAGTAGCCCCTACTTGCCACAACTTGAGAAACGCCCTTGCAGCCACAAAGACCCAGCACAGCCAAAAAAAAACACCAGCATTATGTAGTGAAAACTCTGGACATCAGAACTGTCCTCTGATACCATGTGAACATTCCAGTTCAACATATAACACAATTCAGTACCAGTTAGGCATTATTACACAGTACTTACAATGAATAAGCTCACAGGCCTCTCAATGACAAAACCACTTTTAATTTTTATCTTTGACTACAAGTTCTACAGCTGTGTTCAGACACTGTTTACAGGAACACAGATCATGGATACTTTCACACAGGCATTAAGACACCAGCTTTCGGACCATCTACTCCTCTCAGGTAAAGAGGGGGTGGAAGCAGAGAGGGTACAACTGGCACCAGGAAGCATAAGTTTGTTGCAAGCTTTTTGAGGTAACAAAAAAGTTCTAAAATTAGATAAGTAATGGTTATACAACTCTATAAATTTATGAAAATTCATTGAATTTTATCATTAAAATGTGTGGTATCCAAATTTCAATAAAGCAGTTTTAGAGTTTTGGATACCACCATTAAAATGTGTGGTATCCAAATTTCAATAAAACAGTTTAGAACCCCAAACTGCTTGGGGTTCTCAAGGCAAGAATACTGAAGTGGTTTGCCATTCCCTTCTCCAGTGGACCACATTCTGTCAGACCTCTCCACCATGACCCGCCCATCTTGGGTGGCCCCCGAGGGCATGGCTTAGTTTCATTGAGTTAGACAAGGCTGTGGTCCTAGTGTGATTAGATTGCTGAGTGCCGAAGAACTGATGCTTTTGAACTGTGGTGTTGGAAAGACTCTTTAAGAGTCCCTTGGACTGCAAGGAGATCGAACCAGTCCATTCTAAAGGACATCAGCCCTGGGTGTTCTTTAGAAGGAATGATGCTAAAGCTGAAACTCCAGTACTTTGGCCATCTCATGCAAAGAGTTGCTGCTGCTGCTACTGCTGCTTCAGTCGTGTCCGACTCTGTGTGACCCCATAGACGGCATCCCACCAGGCTCCCCCATCCCTGGGATTCTCCAGGCAAGAATACTAGAGTGGGTTGCCATTTCCTTCTCCAATGCATGAAAGAGAAAAGTGAAAGTGAAGTCGCTCAGTCTGTCCGACTGTTAGCGACCTCATGGACTGCAGCCCACCAGGCTACTCCATCCATTGGATTTTCCAGGCAAGAGTACTGGGGTGGGGTGCCATTGCCTTCCCTGGCGGAGAGTTGACTCATTGGAAAAGACTCTGATGCTGGGAGGGATCGGGGGCAGGAGGAGAAGGGGACGACAGAGGATGAGATGGCTGGATGGCATCACGGACTCGATGGGCGTGAGTTTGAATGAACTCTGGGAGATGGTGACGGTCAGGGAGGCCTGGCGTGCTGCAGTTCATGGGGTTGCAAAGAGTCGGACATGACTGAGCGACTGAACTGAACTGAAAGCCAATCAACAACATGTTCATTTTATTTATTTGTTTTTATATATAGTATATTATATACATTACATATATATTATATATATATTATATATATGTGTGTGTGTGTGTGTGTTGTTCAGTCACTGAGTTACCGACTCTGTCACGCCAGGGACTGTAGCACCCCAGGTGCCTCTGTCCTCCACTATCTCCCACAGTTTGCTCAAACTCATGTCCATTGGGTCGGTGATGCTACCCAACCATCTCATCCTCTGTCACCCCTTCTCCTCTTGCCTTCAGTCTTTTCAGCATCAAAATCTTTTCCAGTGAGTCAGCTCTTCACATCAGAAGGCCAAAGTATTGGAGTTTCAGCTTCAGCATCAGTCCTTCCAATTAATATTCAGGGTTTATTTCCTTTAGGATTGACTGGTTTTGATCTCCTTGCAGTTCAAGGGACTCTCAAGTGTCTTCTCTAGCACCACAGTTTGAAAACATATATGTGTATTTATCTATTCATTTAAGACACTTAAGACAGTGTACAAAAACACACTTCCTGTGCCTTCTCATATACTATCTACCACACTGGAAGCCTATGTGTTAACTTGCGTCATTGGTATATGTATCTCAAAATAAATCTTCTCTTTTCATCTCTGTTTAATCACGGAAAATCATAAAATTGTAAGATGAACAAAACTTCAAAACCTGAAGCTATTTCTGACTTCTAGTCTCTGAATCAGATTTTTCTCAATACTATACAACCAAATTTAGAAATAAATTTATTTCAGAGACTTTCTACAACTATAAAAAATTACTTTACACAACATTTCTGTGCTCATCAAAAATACTGCTTTTACTAACTTCCTAATAAGTAAATATATACATTTTAACATTTAAAAATACATTTTAAAAATATTGGAGTTGTGCATCCATTTTTAATTTTTAAAAATGTTTCTATTGCTAAAACAAACAAAAAGGATCTAAACCCTCCTGGGTCACAGGTGGTACAAAAAGATCAAGTTTAACTACAGTTTAACTAATATGGTGATTAGAAATAAGTTCAGTTTAAAAGAATACTTTATTATTGTCCTCTGAGGCTCCCATGAAGGTAGACGGGATTTTACTTAGACAACAAAGTTTTTTTTTTTTTTCTGACATCAAAGTTTTAACTTCAAAAAACATTAAAAAATTAAAAACTCAGGTTTCCATTTTCTCCTTTACCCAATATTTCTTAGAAACCTAGAATGCTCTTTCCTGCTTCCTCTTTCCTCTGGGCTAGAATTCAAACAGGACTGCCATTGCTAATAGCTATCACTATCTTGGACAGTGAGATGACTCAGAATAGAAACTACAGATAGCAAAGCAAAAAGATAGAAGGAATGTGAGTTCTTGAAACCAGGGAATTGTTATACTGTCTCTGGAATGCTTACCTCTGGATTGTTTGAACATGAAAGATAAACGTCTACATAATCAGAGAAAATCATAAAACTGTAAGATGAATGAGACAATATAACAACTGTTTTATACCACAGTCATACAACTGAACTCAAAAGAGCACACTGAGATCAGAATGGTGCTACAGAGGGATCAGTAGGCCCAAAGCTCTCAGACTGGAACTGCTTGGCATCTCCATGGACCAGCGGGGTAAACAGGCTAGGGCATCTGGAATGGGAAGGAGAATGTTAGGAGATGAGGTGACGGCTGATGGGGAGGCAGATGGTGTAGGGCCTGGTGGCTCATTGGGTCTTTGAGCTTTTATTTAAATGTAGAAAACCAGTGGACGGTTTCAAGAAGAAAAGTGACTTGTTTGATTTATATTTTTAAAGAATTTCTTTGTAGAAAATAGACAGATGTTAATGCATAAAAATCCTCATGGTAAGTATATAACTATTTATTACAGTACGCTCATATTTTTATGTGTGCTACGCTCAGTCACTTCAGTCATGTCTGACTCTTTGTGACCCTATGGACTACAGCCCACCAGGCTCCTCTGTCCATGGGATTCTCCAGGAGAGAATACCGGAGTGGGTTGCCATGCCTTCCTCCAGGGATCTTCCCGACCCAGGGATCGAACTGGCACCTCCTTGTCTCCTTCATTGCAGGTGGATTCTTTACCACTGAACCACTAGGGAAGCCCATTTATTACAATATGCTCTATATTTTTATTTGTTTAAAATATTCTAGTACTGATTTTAAAAATAAAAGTCAATTACTTTCCTGGCAAAAAAAGGGGAGTTTATCTGGATGTAGCAGAGAATTACAATTTGGGACAAACAAGTCATGGCAGAAATCATAGGCAAGCCCAATGAACAAAGGAAAGAAACATTATTTTAAAAAAGAAATGTGGAGAAAAGAGGGGATGTTGCGAGAGGTTGTTTTGAATCAAAGTCCTTTGGAGAAAAGTGAGAGTTCAGAGTGATGATGGTTTCTCACTGACTGAGTTGCTAGGAAGTAGATTTCTTCTAGGAGGCATGATACACATCTTTTCCTGGAGATGCTATGTATACTTTTTCCTTTGGGAGACTATAAATGATGAGTCTTTGTTGATGATTCTTTTGGGTCTATCATTGGCATTTCTTCCTGTAATTGATGTGGAGTTGTCCTGCATGAAAGCTCCCCCTTCTGGCCTCCCAGCTTCATTTTAGTGTCAGTCAGTTCAGTCACTCAGTCACGTCCGACTCTTTGCGACCCCATGGACTGCAACATGCCAGGCTTCCCTGTCCATCACCAACTCCTGAAGTTTACTCAAATTCATGCCCATTGAGTTGGTGATGCCATCCAACCATCTCATTCTCTGTCGTCCCCTTCTCCCACCTTCGATCTTTCCCAGCATCAGAGTCTTTTCCAATGAGTCAGGTCCTCGTATCAGGTGGCCAAAGTATTGGAGTTTCAGCTTCAGCATCAGTCCTTCCAATGAATATTCAGCACTGATTTCCTTTAGGACGGACAGGTTGAATCTCCTTGCAGTCCAAGGGACTCTCAAGAGTCTCCTCCAACACCACAGTTTGAAAGCACCAATTCTTAGGCACTCAGCTTTCTTTATATTCCAACTCTTGCAACCATACATGACTAATGAAAAAACCTCATTTTAGTGAGGTTTCACTTATTAATTTTCATACTAGGTTATACAATTTCATGGAAATCTTCACACAGTCACCTTTATTAACTTGCCGAAGCTAAAGTGGACCACTGATAACTAGTTTTAGAGAAACCTGTCAGAAAACTAATGTGTTAACACAAGGGTTTGTTCTATTAATACACAGAAACTAAAACTGGTCTAAGATAGTGTATGGAGGGCTCAGAGAGTACTATGTTCAAATCCTGTCTCTGGATTTTATTAATTGTGTGGATGAGCTTGAATAAATCATTTAACCTTCCTAAACTACCAAAGTGTAATCATCTTTATCTCTGAAGATTTTGTGAGGATGAAGTTTTTAGCCAATTTTCTGGCATAAAAGAATCATGTTCTATGATAAATGATAAATCACAACTTCTATGATTTATCACCTTCTATGATTGCTGGGAGAAATACCAATAACCTCAGATATGCAGATGACACCAACCTTATGGCAGAAAGTGAAGAGGAACTAAAAAGCCTCTTGGTGAAAGTGAAAGAAGAGAGCGAAAACTTGGCTAAAAGCTCAACATTCAGAAAACGAAGATCATGGCATCTGGTCCCATCACTTCATGGCAAGTAGATGG
>SJYX01011312.1:120762-137723 GCA_006410675.1 Oreotragus oreotragus | reverse complement strand
GAAGACTTTTGAGAGTCTCTTGGACTGCAAGGAGATCCAACCAGTCCATCCTAAAGGAGAGCAGTCCTGGGTATTCATTGGAAGGACTGATGCTGAGGCTGAAACTCCAATACTTTGGCCACCTCATGCGAAGAGTTGACTCATTGGGAAAGACCCATCAGGGTCTTTTCCCAATCCCTGGGAAGGATTGGGGGCAGGAGGAGAAGGGGACGACAGAGGATGGGATGGTTGGATGGCATCACCGACTCAATGCACATGAGTTTGGTTGAACTCTGGCAGTTGGTGATGGACAGGGAGGCCTAGCATGCTGTTATTCATGGGGTCGCAAAGAGTCGGACACAACTGAGCAACTGAACTGAACTGATGATAAATGATAAGCTACGTCTTTATCATCACTAGTCACAATTATTAGAGTCTGAGAATATTTAACTACATTTTCAACGTTAGAGCAGGGCAACGTGAAACACCTAGTTCCTAAAGATGTTTTCCTCCGTCATATGTTGAGACAGCTGATGCAAGCATTTTCCATTACTTGGATGAAACATCTCTCAAGCGTATACACTTATCTTTACTTTCATACCCAGAAGTGACTGCATAGGTGACCTGAGTACGTCTGTCATAGAAAAGAACGTTCCTTAAGAAAATCAATTAATTATCATTCTGATTCAAGCTGATCACCTCAGCTTCTTGAGTTTAACTGTCATGAATCAGCAACTATAAGTTTCAACCTAGGACAAGTACACAGTGAAAAGATCCAATTTCTGAGCCTGCAAAGTGAAGCCAGCATCTTAATTAAGTTGTTCTTACCTCAGTACAGTTTAGTATTGGGGTCCAGGGCAGGCTACCACAGAATATGTCTCAATGGCATGATGATTACACTGAATTGAAGTTCCATGAAAAACAGCTGGTGGGAAAAAATATTTTAAAAAACCTCAGGCCCTCCTCTTTCTCCCTTCAGTAGGAAATGATTCTCCCCCATGAAATTTCCATCCCTATACCAGGAGAATAGAGAGCAGTCTTGTCAGGAGAGTTGGGGAATTCTAGGCTAAGAAAGCTGTGTAAACTTTGCTATTTCTTCATTAATCTGATACCCCAAGCATAAGCCCAACTGTTTTGTTAAATCTTTGCAAACAGTTATTTCTTGGTCTTAATATGATATATCAACAGCCTGCTTCAGTTGCTTCCGGGAGTCCCATTTCTAGAGACCTTCATGCATACAAATTAAATTGTTTTATTCTCTTGTTAAACTGTCTTGTGTCAATTCAGTTATTAGACCAGTCAAAAGAACTCAAGAAATGTCCCCTTCTCCAATACTACCAAGTACTAATTATTGCTGCTTGAGCATCAGTTAATCATTTGGCAACCAATTCAGACATAGAAACACATTGAAAAAAATGTGTTTGCCATCACTGTTGAGGACAGAAATTGGCATTTAAAACCATTGAAGCAGACTCCCAATTTTCAGAAAGATCCAAAAAGACCTTGGAAGACATCACTCTTTCCTAGCAACAAATTTAAAAAATCAGTAATTTTTCTTAGAGCTGTGACCACATGGGGCAAAGTTTCCCCTAAAATTGGATGGATAGAGAAAAATCACAACTTAGAGTAGAAATCCACAAACAAAACCTCTGTGAGAAGCAGTGCTAGGGTAGGAGAACCTGGACATAATTGATGAATTGTCAGAGACTCAGAGTGGATAAGTCTGTGAGTTAAAAATTCCAAAGGGTGCCCTCTCTTGTGAATTTTACCTCCTGGAATTCCCCCAGGTTCCCAAAGAAAAGATCAGAGAAAAAGCCCTTTGGGCTTCCTGCAGGAAAAGTAACCATTTTGAAATACACCAGAGCATTCAGTTCTTAACAAAGCTTGCCCTCAACAGAAATTATTTCACCAGAGTCTAATTGCTCTGGGGAAAAGGAACTACCTAACAAAGGTCCGCCTAGTCAAGGCTATGGTTTTCCCTGTGGTCATGTATGGATGTGAGAGTTGGACTGTGAAGAATGCTGAGCCCCGAAGAATTGATGCTTTTGAACTGTGGTGTTGGAGAAGACTCTTGAGAGTCCCTTGGACTGCAAGGAGATCCAACCAGTCCATTCTGAAAGAGATCAGCCCTGGGATTTCTTTGGTAGGAATGATGCTGAAGCTGAAAGTCCAGTACTTTGGCCACCTCAGGCGAAGAGTTGACTCATTGGAAAAGACTCTGATGCTGGGAGGGATTGGGGGCAGGAGGAGAAGGGGACGACCGAGG
Source organism: Oreotragus oreotragus (assembly GCA_006410675.1). NCBI lineage: Eukaryota > Metazoa > Chordata > Mammalia > Artiodactyla > Bovidae > Oreotragus > Oreotragus oreotragus. The sequence continues at coordinate 135,478 of SJYX01011312.1, read as the reverse complement.
ATGAGATGGCTGGATGGCATCACGGACTTGATGGGCGTGAGTTTGAGTGAACTCCGGGAGATGGTGATGAACAGGGAGGCCTGGCGTGCTGCGATTCATGGGGTCGCAAAGAGTCGGACATGACTGAGCGACTGAACTGACTGGCTGACTGAACCCCAGTCTCCAGCCATCGTGTCTTATCTATGTTTTGGGGCGTGGAGAGAAACTGAGAAGTACTTACAAAGTTCATAGCCGAGGGTACAGATTCACTAAACAACTGAGACCTAATCACAGGACTACAGAAAGCTTCTCCTCTCCATTATCTTACCAACACATCACTTCAGACCTATTTATCAGAGTTCCTCTTACCCAGTAAATGCCTGGCTTTCGGGAAAAAATTTCAAGGCATACAAAAAGGCCAAAAAAAAAAAAAGGGTTTAAGAGACAGGGAAGGCATCAGAACCAGGCTCAGATATGGCAGGGATGTTGGAATTATTAGACCATGAATTTAGAACAACTATGATTAATATGCTAATGGAAAAAAAGTCGACAACATGCAAGAACCAATGTGCAATATAAACAAAGATAGAAATTCTAAGAGTCAAAAAGAAGTGTTAGAAAACAAAAACACTGTAATAGAAATAAAGAGTGCTTCCCTGGTGGCTCAGAGGTTAAAGCGCCTGCCTCCAATGCGAGAGATCCGGGTTCGATCCCTGGGTCGGGAAGATCCCCTGGAGAAGGAAATGGTAACCCACTCCAGTATTCTTGCCTGGAAAATCCCATGGATGGAGAAGCCTGGTAGGCTACAGTACATGGGGTCGCAAAGAGTTGGACACGACTGAGCGACTTCACTTTCACTTTCACTTTCTATGGGTTTATTAGTAGACTGACACAACTGAAGAAGAATCTCTGAGTCTGAGGCTATGACAACAGAAACTAAAGCAAAAAGAAAAGACTGAAAAAATTAAGGGTCTAGAATATCCAAGAACTGTAGCAGAACTATAAAGACAGTAACATACACTAATGGGAATATCAAAAGAAGAGGGAAAGGAAAAGAAGCAATATTTGAAGCAATAAAGACTTAGAATTTCCCCCTATTAAGATCAGAAACCAAACCACATGTCTTAGTCAGCCTGGGCTGCCATAACAAGATACTACAGACTGGATGACTTAAACAACATTTATTTTTCACAGTTCTGGAGGCTGAGAAGTACAAGATCAAGGTACTGGCAGATTCTGTTCCATTGAGACCTGGTGTCCTGTAGGTGGACAATTTCTTGCTGAATTCCCCCATGGCAGACAGTAAAGAGAGTGACAGCAAGTGCTTATAGTTCTTTTTATAAAAATACTAATCCTGTTCATGAAGGCTCCACCCTCATGACCTAATTACTTCTCAAAATCTCCACCTCTTAATACCATCACAAATGGGTTAGGATTTCAACATATGAATTTTGGGGAGATACAAACCTTCAGTCCATAATATCACAAACCACAAGAAGCTCAGAGAATACCAGGGAGAATAAATGTCAAGTAAACTACACCTGGGCATGTCATATTCAAAGTGCAGAAAATCAAAGACAAAGAAAAAAAAAATCTTGAAAGAGGCCATAGGAAAAGAGCATCTTACTAACGAACTCTTAAAACTCAATACTAAGAGAACAAACTTGTAATGCAGGAGAAGCAGGTTTGATCCCTGAGTCAGGAAGATTCTCTGAAGAAGGTCATGGCAACCCACTCCAGTTTTCTTGCCTGGGAAATCCCATGGAAAGAGGAGCCTGGCGGGCTATAGTCCATGGAGTTGCGAAAAAGTCAGAGATGACTTAGCTAGTTAGCAACAACAACAACAAAACAGAGAACAAACCACATTTAAAAAATGGATCAAACACCTCAACAAACACCTCACCAAAGAAGATATACACAGGCAGCAAATAAGCGTATGAAGAGATGTTCCACGTCATGTCATTACGGAACTGCAAATTAAAACAAGAATGAGATACTGCTACACACCTAGTAAAAAGGCCAAACTCCAGCACGTTCTCTAACAGTCCAGTGGTTGGGACTCAGCTCCTTCACTGCGTGGGACTGGTTTCAATCCCTGGTCAGGGAACTAAGATCCTGCCCACACCAGGTGGCCAAAAAAAAAAAAGGCAAACTCTAAAACAACATCAAATGCTGTACAGGAACTTTCGTTCATTGCTGGTGGAAATTCAAATTGATACAGCCACTTTGGAAGACTGTCACAGTTTCTTATAAAGTTAAACATACCCTTACCACCAGATCTAGCAATCACATTCCTCAGTCCCAAATGAGCTGAAAAGTTAAGTCCTTACCAAACCTTGAACACAGATGATTAGAGCAGCTGTAGTCATAATTGTCAAAACCTGGAAGCAACCAAGATATCCTTCAATTGGTGAAGGAATAAATAAACTGTGGTACAACCAGACAATGAAATATTATTCAGTGTCAAAAAGAAAGGAACTATCAAACCATGAAAAGACAAGGAGGAAACTTCAATGCATATTACTAAGTCAAAGAAGCCACTATGTAAAGGCCACATACTGTATGATTCCAACTACATGACATTCAGGGAAAGGTAAAAATATGCAGACAGTAAAAAGTCCGTGGTTGCCAGATGTGGTGAGACAGGGAAGAATGTGGAGCACAGAAGGTTTTTAGNCAAAGAAGCCACTATGTAAAAGCCACATACTGTATGATTCCAACTACATGACATTCAGGGAAAGGTAAAAATATGCAGACAGTAAAAAGTCCGTGGTTGCCAGATGTGGTGAGACAGGGAAGAACGTGGAGCACAGAAGGTTTTTAGGGCAGGGCAACCTTTCTGTGTGACCCTACAGTGATGGCTGCATTTGTCAGAGTCCACGGACACATAAAATGTACACCACCAAGAGTAAACCCTAATGTAAATGATGGACTTGGGGAGATGATGAGTCAATGTAGGTTCACTGATTGGAACAAATGAACCACTCTGGTGGGGGATATTGATAATGGAGGAGAGTACGTTTGGGGTAGTGAGCAGAAGATATATGGAAAATCTGTCTTCCATTTTATTTTGCTGTGAACTTACAACTGTTTTCTTTTTTTAATGTATTAAAAAATTAGGGGGAAAATTACTTTGAAAGTTGTGACTACATAGGTAAAACCATAACACATATCCAGTATTGATAGCTTATAGTGAACAATGACGGATTCATGATCTCCNCCCTTAAGAAAATCAATTAATTATCATTCTGATTCAAGCTGATCACCTCAGCTTCTTGAGTTTAACTGTCATGAATCAGCAACTATAAGTTTCAACCTAGGACAAGTACACAGTGAAAAGATCCAATTTCTGAGCCTGCAAAGTGAAGCCAGCATCTTAATTAAGTTGTTCTTACCTCAGTACAGTTTAGTATTGGGGTCCAGGGTAGGCTACCACAGAATATGTCTCAATGGCATGATGATTACACTGAATTGAAGTTCCATGAAAAACAGCTGGTGGGAAAAAATATTTTAAAAAACCTCAGGCCCTCCTCTTTCTCCCTTCAGTAGGAAATGATTCTCCCCCATGAAAGTTCCATCCCTATACCAGGAGAATAAAAAGCAGTCTTGTCAGGAGAGTTGGGGAATCCTAGGCTAAGAAAGCTGTGTAAACTTTGCTATTTCTTCATTAATCTGATACCCCAAGCATAAGCCCAATTGTTTTGTTAAATCTTTGCAAACAGTTATTTCTTGGTCTTAATATGATATATCAACAGCCTGCTTCAGTTGCTTCCGGGAGTCCCATTTCTAGAGACCTTCATGCATACAAATTAAATTGTTTTATTCTCTTGTTAAACTGTCTTGTGTCAATTCAGTTATTAGACCAGTCAAAAGAACTCAAGAAATGTCCCCTTCCCCAATACTACCAAGTACTAATTATTGCTGCTTGAGCATCAGTTAATCATTTGGCAACCAATTCAGACATAGAAACACATTGAAAAAAATGTGTTTGCCATCACTGTTGAGGACAGAAATTGGCATTTAAAACCATTCAAGCAGACTCCCAATTTTCAGAAAGATCCAAAAAGACCTTGGAAGACATCACTCTTTCCTAACAACAAATTTAAAAAATCAGTAATTTTTCTTAGAGCTGTCAGAGAAGTGACCACATGGGGCAGTTTCCCCTAAAATTGGATGGATAGAGAAAAATCACAACTTAGAGTAGAAAGCCACAAACAAAACCTCTGTGAGAAGCAGTGCTAGGGTAGGAGAACCTGGACATAATTGATGAATTGTCAGAGACTCAGAGTGGATAAGTCTGTGAGTTAAAAATTCCAAAGGGTGCCCTCTCTTGGGAGTTTTACCTCCTGGAATTCCCCCAGGTTCCCAAAGAAAAGATCAGAGAAAAAGCCCTTTGGGCTTCCTGCAGGAAAAGTAACCATTTTGAAATACACCAGAGCATTCAGTTCTTAACAAAGCTTGCCCTCAACAGAAATTATTTCACCAGAGTCTAATTGCTCTGGGGAAAAGGAACTACCTAACAAAGGTCCGCCTAGTCAAGGCTATGGTTTTCCCTGTGGTCATGTATGGATGTGAGAGTTGGACTGTGAAGAATGCTGAGCCCCGAAGAATTGATGCTTTTGAACTGTGGTGTTGGAGAAGACCCTTGAGAGTCCCTTGGACTGCAAGGAGATCCAACCAGTCCATTCTGAAAGAGATCAGCCCTGGGATTTCTTTGGTAGGAATGATGCTGAAGCTGAAAGTCCAGTACTTTGGCCACCTCAGGCGAAGAGTTGACTCATTGGAAAAGACTCTGATGCTGGGAGGGATTGGGGGCAGGAGGAGAAGGGGACGACCGAGGATGAGATGGCTGGATGGCATCACGGACTTGATGGGCGTGAGTTTGAGTGAACTCCGGGAGATGGTGATGAACAGGGAGGCCTGGCGTGCTGCGATTCATGGGGTCGCAAAGAGTCGGACATGACTGAGCGACTGAACTGACTGGCTGACTGAACCCCAGTCTCCAGCCATCGTGTCTTATCTATGTTTTGGGGCGTGGAGAGAAACTGAGAAGTACTTACAAAGTTCATAGCCGAGGGTACAGATTCACTAAACAACTGAGACCTAATCACAGGACTACAGAAAGCTTCTCCTCTCCATTATCTTACCAACACATCACTTCAGACCTATTTATCAGAGTTCCTCTTACCCAGTAAATGCCTGGCTTTCGGGAAAAAATTTCAAGGCATACAAAAAGGCCAAAAAAAAAAAAAGGGTTTAAGAGACAGGGAAGGCATCAGAACCAGGCTCAGATATGGCAGGGATGTTGGAATTATTAGACCATGAATTTAAAACAACTACGATTAATATGCTAATGGAAAAAAAGTCGACAACATGCAAGAACCAATGTGCAATATAAACAAAGATAGAAATTCTAAGAGTCAAAAAGAAGTGTTAGAAAACAAAAACACTGTAATAGAAATAAAGAGTGCTTCCCTGGTGGCTCAGAGGTTAAAGCGCCTGCCTCCAATGCGAGAGATCCGGGTTCGATCCCTGGGTCGGGAAGATCCCCTGGAGAAGGAAATGGTAACCCACTCCAGTATTCTTGCCTGGAAAATCCCATGGATGGAGAAGCCTGGTAGGCTACAGTACATGGGGTCGCAAAGAGTTGGACACGACTGAGCGACTTCACTTTCACTTTCACTTTCTATGGGTTTATTAGTAGACTGACACAACTGAAGAAGAATCTCTGAGTCTGAGGCTATGACAACAGAAACTAAAGCAAAAAGAAAAGACTGAAAAAATTAAGGGTCTAGAATATCCAAGAACTGTAGCAGAACTATAAAGACAGTAACATACACTAATGGGAATATCAAAAGAAGAGGGAAAGGAAAAGAAGCAATATTTGAAGCAATAAAGACTTAGAATTTCCCCCTATTAAGATCAGAAACCAAACCACATGTCTTAGTCAGCCTGGGCTGCCATAACAAGATACTACAGACTGGATGACTTAAACAACATTTATTTTTCACAGTTCTGGAGGCTGAGAAGTACAAGATCAAGGTACTGGCAGATTCTGTTCCATTGAGACCTGGTGTCCTGTAGGTGGACAATTTCTTGCTGAATTCCCCCATGGCAGACAGTAAAGAGAGTGACAGCAAGTGCTTATAGTTCTTTTTATAAAAATACTAATCCTGTTCATGAAGGCTCCACCCTCATGACCTAATTACTTCTCAAAATCTCCACCTCTTAATACCATCACAAATGGGTTAGGATTTCAACATATGAATTTTGGGGAGATACAAACCTTCAGTCCATAATATCACAAACCACAAGAAGCTCAGAGAATACCAGGGAGAATAAATGTCAAGTAAACTACACCTGGGCATGTCATATTCAAAGTGCAGAAAATCAAAGACAAAGAAAAAAAAAATCTTGAAAGAGGCCATAGGAAAAGAGCATCTTACTAACGAACTCTTAAAACTCAATACTAAGAGAACAAACTTGTAATGCAGGAGAAGCAGGTTTGATCCCTGAGTCAGGAAGATTCTCTGAAGAAGGTCATGGCACCCCACTCCAGTTTTCTTGCCTGGGAAATCCCATGGAAAGAGGAGCCTGGTGGGCTATAGTCCATGGAGTTGCGAAAAAGTCAGAGATGACTTAGCTAGTTAGCAACAACAACAACAAAACAGAGAACAAACCACATTTAAAAAATGGATCAAACACCTCAACAAACACCTCACCAAAGAAGATATACACAGGCAGCAAATAAGCAAATGAAAAGATGTTCCACGTCATGTCATTGCGGAACTGCAAATTAAAACAAGAATGAGATACTGCTACACACCTAGTAAAAAGGCCAGACTCCAGCACGTTCTCTAACAGTCCAGTGGTTGGGACTCAGCTCCTTCACTGCGTGGGACTGGTTTCAATCCCTGGTCAGGGAACTAAGATCCTGCCCACACCAGGTGGCCAAAAAAAAAAAAGGCAAACTCTAAAACAACATCAAATGCTGTACAGGAACTTTCGTTCATTGCTGGTGGAAATTCAAATTGATACAGCCACTTTGGAAGACTGTCACAGTTTCTTATAAAGTTAAACATACCCTTACCACCAGATCTAGCAATCACATTCCTCAGTCCCAAATGAGCTGAAAAGTTAAGTCCTTACCAAACCTTGAACACAGATGATTAGAGCAGCTGTAGTCATAATTGTCAAAACCTGGAAGCAACCAAGATATCCTTCAATTGGTGAAGGAATAAATAAACTGTGGTACAACCAGACAATGAAATATTATTCAGTGTCAAAAAGAAAGGAACTATCAAACCTTGAAAAGACAAGGAGGAAACCTTCAATGCATATTACTAAGTCAAAGAAGCCACTATGTAAAAGCCACATACTGTATGATTCCAACTACATGACATTCAGGGAAAGGTAAAAATATGCAGACAGTAAAAAGTCCGTGGTTGCCAGATGTGGTGAGACAGGGAAGAACGTGGAGCACAGAAGGTTTTTAGGGCAGGGCAACCTTTCTGTGTGACCCTACAGTGATGGCTGCATTTGTCAGAGTCCACGGACACATAAAATGTACACCACCAAGAGTAAACCCTAATGTAAACGATGGACTTGGGGAGATGATGAGTCAATGTAGGTTCACTGATTGGAACAAATGAACCACTCTGGTGGGGGATATTGATAATGGAGGAGAGTACGTTTGGGGTAGTGAGCAGAAGATATATGGAAAATCTGTCTTCCATTTTATTTTGCTGTGAACTTACAACTGTTTTCTTTTTTTAATGTATTAAAAAATTAGGGGGAAAATTACTTTGAAAGTTGTGACTACATAGGTAAAACCATAACACATATCCAGTATTGATAGCTTATAGTGAACAATGACGGATTCATGATCTCCAAAGATGACTTAGCTTCAGGACCAGGGACCGGGCTTGATCACTCAAGAGCATTGTGTAGCAGAGTTTTATTAAAGTGAAAAATGGACAGAGAAAGCTTCTGACACAGACATCAAAAGGGGGATGGAGAGTGCCCCACGTGCTAATCTTAAAAAAGGGAGTTATATACTTTTTCAATAAATCAAAAGAATGTTTCAAAGTTATAAAGATCTTACTAGACCCACTCCCACAATTTACATCAGAAGGGGGATGGAGAGTGCCCCACTTGCTAGTCTTAGAAAAGGGAGTTATATAGTTTTTCAACAAATCAAAAGAATGTTTCAAGGTTATAAAGATCTTACTAGACCCACTCCCACAATTTACATTTTAAGATGACAGGATTAGAACTAACAATAGAAAGATCTTACCAGACTCACTCCCATAATATACATTTTAAGATAACAAGATTAGTCAGAAGGTTCTTGTTTAGGAGAAATATGTCTTTGAGCAAGATACATTGTTACATTGACTAAGACATATAGAAAAAAATTTTTGCCCTTTTCTCCTTGAGAGCCCCAGACCCTTTTCTCCTCCTGGAGGACCCCATAGTTCTTATCAACCTGCCTAGGAACTGACTCTCTCAGTATTCTAATACATATTCTAAAAAAGTGTTGTCTTAAAAGATAGCAACAATATGAAAGAATGAAGAATTCCATTAAGTTCAAAAAGCTTTAAATTTAGACCAAAATAACAATTACATCAAGGTGTCTCTCTCCCACAAGTGTTTTTTTTAAAAAAAGCCTTTTCCAGTCAATGCTTAACCTAGGGTAAATTGTAGACTTCAGTCAGCAATCAGAAGAATTAGCTAATATATAACCTAAATTCAGGGACATGGTAATAACTCATTTTAAAGTTACCCAATCAACTACGATTCATGGTCAGGGCAAGAAGTCAACCTCTGCAGAAATCTCCACTTCCAGGTCAGGCTACCTTACTAGCTTAGTGTTAAGGGTGACATAGTTTCCTTAGTGTGAAAGGATCTTTCATTCTAGGAAGGATTGGGAGTAATCACAGAAATGTTTAAGATAATCAGATCCACGTTAATACTTTGATATTAAAGATTTTTATTTTTTGTTTATACATAAAAAAGAAATTTTATTTATTTACATTATTTAATAGAATTTGACCCATTAGAGTATAAGATCAATCTTGTCAGTCCAATTTCAAGTGTGTAATTAAATTGATTTAGGCTTTTGATTTAAAGTTGAGATCCTACTAAGTTTGTAGAAAATAATAGGATATTTAAAAGAACTACAGTTTATTGTATTTATAATTTCAATTATTTGCTTCATATGCATTATCTGAGCAATTGGGAAAACTTAGTTTGTTAAATTAGCAAATAGAAGTAACTCAGCAGGTCTGAGTCTGCTATCCTTAGAAAGGCCTGCTCTCAAGATTGGCCCTTGGTTGGGATTTGGAAGTTAAGTCACAGAGTATTCCCATGCAACAGTTAACTGATAAGAATGGTTCACTTTCCCTAAGTTGTTTGTGCAAGCAATATGGTTTATGCAGAATGCTTGCTTACCTTCTGGGAGTCTGGAATTATGATGCATGCTAGGGAGAGCATGAATGCCTACATATTCAGCTCCCAAGAAAAACCTTGGGCTCTAGTTCTAGTGGGTTCCCCAGGCCAAAATACTGCATACCAGAACAAGGACCTACTGCACAGCATGGGGAACTCTACTCAATACTCTGAAATAACCTACCTGGGAAAAAAATCTGAAAATGAATGGATTATATGTATATGAATAACTAAATCATTTTGCCATACATGTAAAACTAACAAAACACTGTAAATCACCTATACTCCAAAATAAAATTAACATTTATAAAATACTGCACACATGTTGCAGAGTTTCTATTGCTGGGGGGAACAGCATGTACTGTGTGACCCCTTGTGAGAGCAGAAAAGCATAAGAGAGCTTATAGATGGTGTCCTCCAAACACTCTGCCTTTGTCTTTCCCTTACTATCTGTGTATCTTTACTACGTTCCTGTAATAAATCTCAGCTATGAGTAGACCTATACATTGAGTTCTGCAAATCCTTCCAGTGAATCTGAAGGTGATGGTAGTCTAGGGGTCTCCCAACACACTAGGGAAATTGAATATTTTTCCTCCACATACAAAGTATTTGGAAGTGTTAAATTAACTAAGTTTATATAGACCAAACACCACTGAAAGATCTATTAGAAGTAAATAATAAAATCTGCTAGACTTAGAGCAATAGCATGGGTAAATGGAATTTATAGACTTAAGGAAAACTAGAGGTTTGAATTTACAACTTTGATCACCAAATACTAATTTCTAAAACTCAAGTAAACTTTTGTAAAGGCCTTTCAGCTCCCCCCACAAAGTCTCTTGAGGGGATCAAAATAGCTCATATTTAGTATATCTCATCAGCTCATAGCAGGCTGCTTGTCCTAGTCTCAGTGGAAGAAGGGCATTAGTTCAAATCAACCACAGTTTCACGTCACTTAGATTTCAGTTAAAAAGGAGCCTAGGATCCAGCCTTCTTTATACCACCTACTAGTTAACCACATTACACCACCTCACTTACAGAATCTGCTTCTAATGGTGATATTAAAATACAACTTTTATAAAAGCACCAGTAGGTAGGGAGTCCAACTGGACTCATGTAATAGCTGGTAACTCCATGGTGTTAAAGACCCAGGATAAGTTAATAAAAATTATCCTTCTAATATACTTTAAAACCTTTGACAGATTTCCCCATTGGGTGATGAAGAGTGTGGCAGGAGTCTCCATTAGAGCATCATGCCTGACACTGCTAGAGTCCATGGGGTTGCAAAGAGTCAGACAGGACTGAGTGACTAAACACAGCACAGCAATAAACACAGTAAATACTAATAAATGAAATGATTTAGTTGAGGGGATAAGATAAAAGCATCCCAAAGTGAAGTGATAATATGAAACAGTGGTTCTGAAGACATACAAGAGAAAGTAAGTGATAAGTTGCCAAATTAATGGAAGTGAGATTAAGCGTTAAGATCTCAAAGTAAGAGATGGCTGCAGGCTACAGGGGTCAGAAAAGCTTCACAGAGGCAGCTGGTCTTAAAAAATCTTGGCCTTGAAAAATACATTAGGTTTGAAGATGTAAGAGGGGAAAGGTCTGAGAAGTAAGAGCGTGCCAAAAGATTAAAGTGAGAAAATAACAGAAATGATAGTGAGATGCATATTAACTCTCTCGCATTGCAGCCCAGATCTTTAAAAAAGAAGAGAAGGAAGGACTTCTCTGGTGGTCCAGTGGCTAAGACTCCATGCTCCCAAGGCAGGTGGCTCGAGTTCAATCCCTGGTCAAGGAACTGAAAACCACATGCCACAGCTGAGACCTCTCGCAGCCAAATAAATAAATATTTTTTTTTAAAGAAGAGTGGGGAACGGCCTCTAAGCCCCAGGTTGTGATGCCATGTCTCTCAGGCTCCGAAATTTGGACTTGATTCTTTCCACAGCGAGAACAACGAATGGCTTTTCAACAGTAATGACAGATGAACTCATTTGGTGGCTCTGGAATAAAGATTATACTAGGGATAAGGTGTAGAAGGATTTAGGTTGGATTAAAGGAGTGACCATTGTTGGCAGAGAATACAGTAGCTAGAAAATAGTCCAAAATTAAAGTAATAAAGGGCTAAACTAAGTCATATTTCTTAAGCATTGTAAAGGAAGAAGTGATGGGATAGATTATCACATCCAAAGGAAAGATAAGAGTATGTTCGTGAAAGTGGAGAGTAAAGTTTCAGAATGAAGTATGTATCTGTGCATTGTTTATATTTTCATATTTTCTTTTTACACCAAATGAGTTGGAATTAGCATGTATATCAGAAGGTAGTGTGAAAAGAAAAGTTTAGACCCCTACTTTTCCAAGAGAAAAAAGAACATTTGCAACTCAGAATGTAATTGGAATGCATGCTCAAAAGGTTTAATATTTATGTATTTTAATATTAGAATCTTGGTTTTACCAAATAAAGCTTAGAGAGAGTCAAGCAGTTCACATCTAGAGGGATAATGCACACTGATAAACTGGCATATTGCAATCTGCTGAGGTCTCGGGAAGATTTTTCAAGACTTTGTAGAAAAGAGCCCAAGACACAAACAACTTTGGTGATTGTGTTTCAGGAAAGAGGACAGGCTGTCTGGTTCTCTGCCAGTGCAAGTTGAAGGAAATAGATTTGGGGGCCATTTCCTAATGTGTCCCAACTGGTAGACGTGCTTCAGGAAAGGGTGAAGAGCCCCTGGCCAAGGAGGAAGCACCTTTAAGGAAACAAAGCCAAAACAAAGAACTGGCAGCACTCTTAAGAAGCTGAGTAGCACTGTTTAGGCCAGCCTGGCCTTCCTGTTCCATGGAATCACAAACATATTCTGTATTTCACTGACAAATATTATAGCAGCTTAAGATCTGGATTTCAAGCTTATTTCCATGCAGAACCAACTACTCTTAAAATTATGAAATCAAATATTCCTATCAGCATCCTAATTCTCTAAAACCATGCAATTATTCATTCTATTATGGAGAGAATAAAAAGTTTTTCACCAAAAGCAAACAAAGTCCCCTATTCCTTCAAAACACTGTCAACCACCCCCTTTATTTGTAGGCAGCAGAACAAATAAAATTAAATGTCACTTTCTTGTTCTGCCAAAGAGGCCAACAGATCCAGAACCTAAAAGGTACTGAAGATGTACAAAACTACTGCCTACGCATGATACATGTAACTACTGCATACGCATGATACACGTGGCAATGGTGGATGAGCAGCTTCACGCTCACACTGCTGATCACTGACCATCCATAAATCATCCTTTGTACCCAAATGGTACACTGAGAAAATATAATCAATACCTGTTATTCTTGCAGCAGGGGACTGCCTCGCTTGAATTCTTTCTAGGTAGAGTATGTTGGCCCTTTCAGTAACAAACAATCCTTTCCTACTCGAAGAGAAGAAAATGATAGAAAAATAGACGCTCTGCAAAGTGATTAAGGAAATATGTAATTATCTTTATTCAGTTATATTCTCTGTTCAGGAACAGAAATACTTTTGGTCCAGCTGCTGCTTTAGGGCTTTCTGGTACAAAAACAAAGTATTTCTTGGTAATTTATAAAGATTCCCAAGTGGTGCCATGGTAAAGAATCTGCCTGCCAGTGCAGGAGGTGCAAGAGACGTGGGTTCAAACCCTGGGTCAGGAAGATACCCTGGAGAAGGAAATGGCAACCTACTTCAATATCCTTGCCTGGGAAATCCCATGGACAGAGGAGCCTGGAGGGGTTCACAAGAGTTGGGCACGACTTTGAGAGTAAAACAACAGTTTCACTTTGGGGGATCTAATGTAAATGGTGGTATGTCTTTGATGTTCACTGCTAGTATATGGGAAAGTGGTTGACTTTTGTATATTAACATTGTCCTGCAACCTCGCTATCTCATTTACTAGTTCTAGAAGTTTTTGTTGTTGTGTTGCTGTTGTTGCTATTGTTTATTTGTTTGGATTGTCTACATAGACAGTTATGTGATTTGCAACCCCAAACAGTTTTATCCCTTCCTATATGCCATGACTTCTTGTCTTATTGCATCGCTAGGACTTCCAGTGTGATCTTGAAAGTGTGAGAGAGATCATCCTTGCCTTGTTCCTGATCTTGGTGAGAAAGCTCTTGAAGTTGACGGTAGGTTTTTTGTAGATTTCTTTACCAAGTTGAGGGAGTCCTCCTCTATTCCTGGTTTGATAAGAGTCCTTAATCATGAATCCATATTGCATTTTAGCAATTTTTGTATCATCTTTCGATATGATCACATTTTTTTTTTCCTGTGGCTTGTCAATGTGACAGATTACAAAAATTTAGTTCAAATGTTGAACCAGCCCTGCATACCTGAAACGGAGGCCATACTGTGTGCAATTTTGAATGAATAATCCCAAGAGAATACACTTGTCATGTTAAACACCCTCTTCCAAGAACACAAGCGATGACTCTACACATGGAAATCACCAGACGGTCAATACCGAAATCAGACTGATTATTTTCTTTGCAGCTAATTTTTTTTTTTCCTGTGGCTTGTCAATGTGACAGAGTACAAAAATTTAGTTCAAATGTTGAACCAGCCCTGCATACCTGAAATGGAGGCCATATTGTGTGCAATTTTGAATGAATAATCCCAAGAGAATGCACTTGTCATGTTAAACACCCTCTTCCAAGAACACAAGAGATGACTCTACACATGGAAATCACCAGACGGTCAATACCGAAATCAGACTGATTATTTTCTTTGCAGCTGAGGATGGAGAACCTCTATACTATGTAAGTAAGTAAAGTCACTCAGTCGTGTCCGACTCTTTGTGACCCCGTGGACTGCAGCCCACCAAGCTCCTCAGTCCATGGGATTCTCCAAGCAAGAATACTGGAGTGGGTTGCCATTTCCTTCTCCAGGGGATCTTCCCGACCCAGGGATCGAACCCAGGTCTCCCGCATTGGAGGCAGACGCTTTAACCTCTGAGCCACCAGGGAAGCACGGAGAACCTTTATACAATGAGCAAAAACAAAACCAGGAGCTAACTGTGGCTCAGATCATGAATTACTTATTGCAAAATTCAGACTTAAATTGAAGAAAGTAGGGAAAACCACTGGGCCATTCAGGTATGACCTAAATCAAATCCCTTACGATTATACATGGGAGATGATGAATAGATTCAAGGGATTAGATCAGGTAGAGAGAGGGTCATGGAGAACTGAGGAACAATGGACAGTTTGTGACACTGTACAGGAGGCAGGAATCAAGGCCACCCCCAAGAAAAGCAAATGCAAGATGGTA
>SJYX01011312.1:96096-110820 GCA_006410675.1 Oreotragus oreotragus | reverse complement strand
TGGAATCAAGATTGCTAGGAGAAATATCAATAACCTCAGATATGCAGATGACACCACCCTTATGGCAGAAAGCAAAGAATAACTAAAGAGGCTCTTGAACGTGAAAGAGGAGAGTGGAAAAGGTTGGTTTATAGCTCAACATTCAAAAAACTAAGATCATGGCATCCAGTCCTATCACATCATGGTAGATAGATGAAACAATATACTTTATTTTGAGAGGCTTGAAAATCACTGCAGATGATGACTGTAGCCATGAAATGAAAAGAAGCTTACTCCTTGGAAAGAAAGTTATGACCAACCTAGCTATCATATTCTAAAGCAGAGACATTACTTTGCCAAAAAAGTCTGTCTAGTCAAAGCTTTGGTTTTCCCAGTAGTCACGTATGAATGTGAGAGTTGTACTATAAAGAAAGCTGAGCGCCAAATAATCGATGCTTTTGAACTGTGGTGTTGGAGGAGACTCCTGAGAGTCACTTGGACTGCAAGATCAAACTAGTCCATCCTAAAGGAGATCAGTCCTGAATATTCATTGGAAGGACTGATGTTAAAGCTGAAACTTCAATACTTTGGCCACCTGATGCAAAGAACTGACTCCTTGGGAAAGACCCTTATGCTGGAAAAGATTGAAGGTGGGAGGAGAAGGGGACAACAGAGGATGAGATGGTTGGATGGCATCACTGACTCAATGGACATGAGTTTGAGCAAACTCCAGAAGTTGGTGATGGACAGGGAGGCCTGGCATGCTGCAGTCCATGAGGTCGAAAAGAGTCGGATACAACTGAGCAACTGAGCTGAACTGAACTGAATACAGAGTAAGAATCATCCTACAAAACTCTCCCAGTTTACCAGTTGCAAGACCCAGGTTTCCAGCTACAAATCAGGTGTTCCCACCATTCCCTCAAGTGAGATAATTTGTTAGATCAACTCGCAGAAATTGGGAAAACGGTTTACTTACTGGTGTATTATAAAGGATACCACTCAGGAACAGCCAAATAGAAGAGATCCATAGAGCCAAGACAGAAGAAGCAGCATAGAGTTTCATGCAGCTTCTGGCTGTACCCCACCTCTTAGCACCTTGATGTGTACACCAATCCTGAAACTCTCCGAACTCTCCCTTAAATTAGGAGGTTTTAGGGAAGTTCCATTACGTAGGCATGATCGATTAAATCAATCATCAACAGTTACTGATTAACCTAACTTTCGGCCTTCTGTCCTCCTGAAGT
Organism: Oreotragus oreotragus; assembly: GCA_006410675.1. NCBI lineage: Eukaryota > Metazoa > Chordata > Mammalia > Artiodactyla > Bovidae > Oreotragus > Oreotragus oreotragus. The sequence continues at coordinate 109,597 of SJYX01011312.1, read as the reverse complement.
TGAGACTAAAAGTTCAACCCTCTAATCCCACGGTTGGTTTCTCAGACAACTACCCTCATCCTCAAATTCCCTGGTGGCTGGCTAGTAGAAGCTGATAGTATGTTTTCAAGAGCGACATAAAAAAATACAGTAAGAAATACATATTTGGTCTTTGCCCTTGGTTCCCGACACAGCTTCTGAAACNACAACTACCCTCATCCTCAAATTCCCTGGTGGCTGGCTAGTAGAAGCTGATAGTATGTTTTCAAGAGCGACATAAAAAAATACAGTAAGAAATACATATTTGGTCTTTGCCCTTGGTTCCCGACACAGCTTCTGAAACTCATTACTTTTTTAAGTTTTTGGCTATACTGCATGGTGCATGGGATCTTAATTCCTTGACAAGTGTCCTCTGCTTTCGAAGTATTGAGTCTTAACCACTGGACCACCACCAGGGAAGTTCCCTAGAACTCTTGTAATTTATTCAATGATAAGACGCATAGGAGCTTCTTTTGTTATTCACCACAATCTCCTTTCAACCACACTTTGAATTTATGCTAATAACAGGACTCTTTTAATTTTCTACATAAGTGAGATGATGGATACTGACTAAACTTATTGTGACAATCACTTCATGATGTATGTAAACCAAATCATTATGCCGTATATACTCCAAACTTATACAGTGCTAAGTTATATCAATTGAATCTCAATAAAACTAGAAGGAAAAAAAAGAGCCATTTTCAAAACCTGTTTTTTTCACATCCTCAGCATGTGAGTCATGTTCAAAAGAATAAATAAACAAGTACATAAATAATTAATATATAGTATAGAAGATAATAGATATGCAGAAAAGAACTGTGAGAATTTAGAGAACACTTTAGACCACTTTCAAATAATCGAGATAATTTTGGATAAAACAATCCTCTTACTTGAGGATATAATTAAACTAAGATCACACTAAGGAAAAAAATAGGATAGGCAATAAAGATAATTAGGGAAGTAGGGTACAGGGGAAAGCCTTTCTTGATCTTTGCTTCAAGATAAAAGCAAGTTTGGTCACTTTGTTTCTAACCTATTAGTGTGTCATAAGCATTTGTAGTGATTTTGAGAATAAGAGCACTTAGTGTAGAGCTACCTCATAATTAAATTGGTCATGCTCATATTGTGCAGGGCTTATGTCCCAGTTTGNTCTTGATCTTTGCTTCAAGATAAAAGCAAGTTTGGTCACTTTGTTTCTAACCTATTAGTGTGTCATAAGCATTTGTAGTGATTTTGAGAATAAGAGCACTTAGTGTAGAGCTACCTCATAATTAAATTGGTCATGCTCATATTGTGCAGGGCTTATGTCCCAGTTTGCATAGGAAAAGCCCCTGTTTACACATATGGCTCCAAGTAATTATTAATTGCACCCCTTCTTCAGTGAATATTCATTGGAAGGACTGATGCAGTAACTAAAGCTTCATTAAAGGCCACCTAATGTGAAGAGCCAACTTCATTAAAAACGACCCTGATGCTGGAAAAGACTGAAGGCAAAAGCAGAAGGCAACGACAGAGGTTGAGATAGTTAGCATCACCAACTCAATGGACATGAATCCGAGCAAACTTCGGAAGATAGTGAAGGTTGGAGGAGCCTGCCCTACTGCAGTCCATGGGGTTGCAAAGAGTCGGATTTAGCAACAGAACAACAAAAGCTTTAGATAGGGTATTCCCAGGTGACTCAGTGGTAAAGAATCCACTTGCCAATGCAGGAAACACAGGAGATGCAGGTTCTATCCCTGGACCCGGGAGATCCCCTGGAGTAGGAAATGGCAGCCCACTCCAGTATTATTGCCTGAAGAAACCCCACGGACAGGAGCCTGGCAGGCTACAGTCCATGGGGTTGCAAAGTGTCTGAACAATAGAGCATGCACGCAGCTTTAGATGAAGAAAAAAAAGTGGCCTTTTGCTAGACTCTGGTGCCCTCTTGTGATTAAAGCATAAAAAGTCATTACAGAAGCAAAAATGCTTTCCTGGAGGTTATGATGGAGAATTTCACATTCTGATTTTGTTTATTTTGAGAGAAGAAACCCCTGCAAAATGTGAACATCCCAGAGTGGATCATCTACTCACTTCTCCCAAATCTCGGCTTTGAGTTTCAGGTCACCAGACTTCATCACTGGCTACTTTCCATGGCTGCTGCTATCTTTGGACACTGTGACCTCTTTTCCCGTTTATCAGTAACTGAGACACTATTGCTCTCTCTAACAAACACCACTTCTTTCTTACCTCTCAGTGAATTCAGTATACACATAGGTGATTTTCCTAGCATGCTGATCTCTGCCTGCCTTGAACTTCTCTAGAGACACTAGAGACATTTGTTTACTCTTCTCCAAGAACATTAAGGAGAAGGAAATGGCAACCCACTCCAGTATTCTTGCCTGGAGAATCCCAGGGATGGAGGAGCCTAGTGGNTCCTAGCATGCTGATCTCTGCCTGCCTTGAACTTCTCTAGAGACACTAGAGACATTTGTTTACTCTTCTCCAAGAACATTAAGGAGAAGGAAATGGCAACCCACTCCAGTATTCTTGCCTGGAGAATCCCAGGGATGGAGGAGCCTAGTGGGCTGCCGTCTATGAGGCCGCACAGAATCGGACATGACTGAAGTGACTTAGCAGCAAGAACGTTAATGGCATTGATGCAGTTGGTCTAGAAATATGTATTGAGCGCCTACTATGTTTCAGGCACAGGCTTCCCAGTTGGCTCAGTGGTAAGAATTCGCCTGCCAATGCAGGAGACATGGGTTCGATCTCTGGTCAGAAAGATCCCCTAGAGAAGGAATTGGTAATCAACTCCAGTATCCTTGCCTGCAAAATCCCATGGACAGAGGAGGCTGGCAGGCTATAGTCCATGGAGTCACAAAAGAGTCGGCTACAACTTAGCGACTAAACACCAACAAAGACATGTTTCAGGCACAATCTTAGATTCTGAGGATAGAACAGTGAACGAAACAGAACCCTGGTATTGGAAGAAGACAGATAATAAACAGTAACTCAATCTATATAGTCTAGTATGTTAGAGGTGAGAAGTCCTGGAGAGAGGCACATGGTGAAGGAAGCGGTAGTCTAGAAGGCAAAGGAAGGTTTTGCAATTTTAAATAGAGCAGAGGAAAGCATTCAAGCAAAGGAAATGGAGGCAGGAGTATGTCTAGCATGTGAGAGAAGCACCTAGGCAGCCAGTGTGGATGGAGGAATTATTCCTCTCTGTGGTCCCCACAGCCACATATTCTGGCTCTGTACTACTGGCTGCTCATTTAAGCCATGTACCCCACGCTGTGGGTTTCCCTGGTGGCTCAGCTAGGAAAGAATCTGCCTGCAATATGGAAGAACTGGGTTTGATCCCTAGGTTGGGAAGATCCCTGGAGAAGGGAATGGCTACCCACTCCAGTATTCTTGCCTGGAGAATCCCATGGACAGAGGAGCCTGGTGGCCTACAGTCCATGGGGTCACCAAGAGTCAGACACAACTTGGCAACTGAACAACAACAGCAGCCACTTAGGGAAGTGAAAACTTTATTATTAGCTCACACTTTCTTCTATGCTGCCAGGGCTATTTTGTATATGGACCCATTGATGGGATATCTGGAGAAGGTTTCCTGATTTACTAATATATCCTTTTTTTTAAAAAATTTAGAAATTTATTCTGTTTAATCCACAAGCTTTATATGGCTTTAGTTAAAAAAAAAAAAAAAAAGAAACAAAAACAAAAACAGTGAAAACAAGACACTATTTCAAAGTCTGGGCCCTTCCAGCTTTCCAAACACAAGAGCTCTGAAAGTTGTATATACCGACTGGAACAAGACAAAATTATGAATGGAGCCATGACATTTCATAAAACAAAATTTTATGTAACTGAAGGATCCTTCCTGGGGCTAATTAATTGCCTTTACAAAAAAAGAGAAAAGAATGAAATTCCAGTGTTCCAAATCAACTTGTTACACATCTATATAAACCCACAGTGTCCTGGCAAACAACATGCTTCCCTTTTGATCATCTGATTTTTTTTTTTTTTTGACAGCCCCATCACTGGGGCTTCCCAGGGGGCACTAGTGGGAAAGAACCTGCCTGCCAATTGCCAATGCAAAAGACATAAGAGGTGAGGGTTTGATCCCTGGGTCAGGAAGATCTGCTGGAGAAGGAAATGGTAACCCACTCCAGTATTCTTGTCTGGGAAATCCCACAGACAGAGGATCTGGCGGGTTACAGTTCATGGGGTCACAAAGAGCCGGATCCTGTTAGGCATATATTCAGACAAAACTATATTCTAAAAAGAAACATGCACCCCTAGCAGCACTATTCACAATAGCCAAGACATGGAAACAACCTAAATGTCCAGACGAAGACATAAAGAAGATGTGGCACATATACCATGCACTACTACTCAACCAGAAAAAAGAATGAAGTAATGTCATCTGCAGCTGCATAGATGAGCCTAGAGATTATTATACTAAGTGAAATAAGTCAGAAAGGGAAAGACAGACACCGTATGATGTCACATATGTGGAATCTAAACCAGAAATATGTTATTTCAAGAAACTGACTGAAGCTATGCCTGTGGTCTAAAAGCATGCTCTCTGGATGGTGGCATTCAAATCACCTGGCAGCTTCCAGGCGTGTGAACTCTTAGGCCTCGTCCCGCTGCTGCTGCTAAGTCGCTTCAGTCGCCTCCGACTCTGTGCGACCCTCTAGACGGCAGCCTAGACCCCCTGAATCAGATCTCTCAAGTTAGGACCCAGAAATCTGAGTTTTAGCAAACTCCCCAGGTAATTTTCAGTCAAAATAAAGTTTAGAGGTCCTCCTCTAAAATGTTTACCCCTGGGAACTAAAGGTGTTAATGGATACAAAGGTTGTGACAAACACACTAAAAATTTTGAAAGTAGAAAAAGGATGCACAAAGATTTCACATTTTGACAGGGAAAGCCAATGAACTCTAGTAGAGAACAATGAGGGCTGTCATAGGTCTTGAGAGGATGCTTGGGAAGGTGAAGAAAAGTACAGGATCAGCCTGAACTTAGAGCAAACAAGCGAGTTTAATTTCAACACACCCACTAACCAGCTGTGTGCCTTCTCACAAATTGCTTAACAAGAGCTTCATTTTCCTCCATGACCGGTAAAAACAAAAATCCCCTTGACATGACATATCCCCATGATAGCTGTGAAAAATCAAGCAAGGTAAAGTATGTGACGATGCTTTGTATGGAAGGATAGCGTGGTGATCATTTCATTTTCTGCAGTACCTCTTTACAAAAGAGTATAGGCATTTTCCCTCTACTCAGGGAATAGATAGGACTTTTGAGTCACCTACAATGCCTTAAGAGAACCCTACTTTCTTCAGTGAAGGTTTCAGGAGATGCATAGCCAGAATGAAAGGTTGCTCTGGGCTTGGGAAGACCGGGAAGCGGCCTCACTGGAGAGAATGGGGCTAGAGTGCTGACCGATGCTGGTAGGAATATATGTCTCTGAATTCTGAATATATGTTATAGGTTATATGTCTCTGAACTCATTTGTAGCTTTACAATTTCTCCCCCCAATAAAAGTTCATGAAAACCTAGCTTAGGCTGATTTCAACCCCATGTGCTTCTTACTGCCTACAAGTGGTTTGCCATTATTATGGGCTGTTTACCGTAGCTACTGTTCTGATTGGTCAGAACACTAGCCATATAAGTTGTTAAACTTTTATGTAACCCCTCTGTTATACTCCATAATAGAAAGGAAAGTTATTTGAAGCTTATTTAAAACAGAAGCAATTCCCCTCCGTCTGAGATGGTTTAAATGGATTCATACTAGGCCTCACCAGGTCTGTTCATGCCACTGACCTTTGATTCCACTGACTATCCTTGACTCGATGACAAATAGTTTCAGCATGTATTTTAAAACAACACAAATTTTAATTCGCCTATTCTGTCTTAAGCACATTTCTCTAGCTGAGGAAGACACAAGCTACCACTCTAGAAAAACTCCCATGCATGTGGGAAAAGAAATCCTATTTTCAGGCTGGGGTTTCTTTTATTCATTTTGCAAACTTGACTTCCACGGCCATCACTTTCCTTTCTTTCCCTGTTTTTCTTCCATTACTATTTTCTACCCTCAGCAAGGCACACTTCCTGTTGTTTATTTTTCTCCCTCTTGGCTTGGCACTTTTGGATTAAAAGCAACTTTCAGATAAATATGTACCATTTAGGGTAGGGAGCTATTCAATTTAAAGAGGAACACTCTCACAAGATGATAAAACATGCCAATTATATTCCTTACTCAAGTTGACTTTAAATCATAAAATAGATTCATATGCCTCACAACCTTAACCTCCAAATGGTAGGAGGAAGACATCAGTTATTTTTCTAGGTGCATAATCTTCAATCGAAGCTGAAATATTCAAGTGACCACTAGTTATCCCAGTTAAGGCATGATATGAATACTATTCCCCAAACTGCAAAAATATTTCTGGCTCTGCTCAAAGTGGTCCATGCAATCTAGGGAGCAGACCAACATTTTCTCTCACTTGGGGTGACATGGCTTACCACATCTAGGAACTATTTAACACAACCCCCCAAACTCTGAGCTAGTCCATCAAAGCAAGTCAATCTGGGCACTGACAGTGTCTCATTTTCCTTCCAGGCGCTCTACACAAATGTGCTCAGCCAAACACCTTTACTCTGCCAACATCTCCCAACCCCTTGCCCTGCAAAGCAATGAACCTAGAAGGTAAGGCCGTTATTACTCTGTTTCATGGGCCAGCAGCACTGAGGTCATCTGGGCACTTTTCAGAAATGCAGAATCTCAACCCACCCTAGATCCACTGAATTCTGCTGCTTTTAAACAAGATCTCCAGGTTCATATGCACATTCAAGTGTGAGAAGTATCATTTTAAAATGACACACTCGTTAAAGCACATACTGAAAAATAATCAAGACTCTCCACTCAGTACAAACATTTGAAAAACAAAAACAGACAACTCACCTCAGTTATGATCTGTGATGTTGAAAGGAAAACAGCCCAAACCTCTGTAGAGAGGCAGTGGGGATACAGAGAAGATTTCGACTCTTGTCGGCTTTCTTGTAGAAACTGCAAGCAAAGCCACATCTATTAAAAGTCCAGGAGCTTCCCTTCCTGCCAGCTCTCAAGGCTCAAGAGAAAGTATCAGAGAGGAACCTTATCAGCCCTCTGCAACTACTAGAAAGACTGAGGCTTTCCAAACAAGCTAGTCTTGGGAAAATATCCAGTTCTCATATCCCGTTGAATTCCTTTTTTCTCCACTGTACAGTTCCTTCTCCATCACTGGGGTTCAAAATGACAACCTAATGCTTCTAACCAGCCTGGGATCCTTTTCTGGTGTTCCTGGCAAGGAGATGGGAAAAGGAAAAATTCACATGTCAGAGATATCCTTCTTTTTGTGCAAGAGAATCCCAACGACAGTATCTCTGACACTAATGGCAACTTTAATAAGGACTAACTAAAGCAACTTGAGCAAATAGTTTTCCTCCGTGTAAACTTCCTGTCTTCTGCTAGGTCTGACATAATGCGGTCTCCTTTTACAAGCTCTGCCTTCTAGCAAAAGAGGGCAAGCAGGAAGATAACACTAATTTGGAAAGGAAGTGAAAGAAACCAAGCACAGACAGTGTTAGGTTTCATTGCAAAAGCCCACTAGGGATTTGAAGAGAGGAGTTTTATTTGGAACACACCATCCTTCTAATGTTCTCTTTCCTAACCCAGAAGTATAATAGGAAGTTAAGGCTGTGTTAAACAGGCATTTCACATTCTGAAAACATGAAGCATGTCAAGTGACAAAACATGACATATACTAAGAGCTTCTGGCTCCATTCTTTACCAGCCATGACAAGTTTTGTTTGTTTGTTTTTTTTTTTTTGTCCAAGCCTTCTCAGTTTAAATTGGAGGTAACAATAATGCATTCCTTAGAGTTGACATAACAATATTAAGAGATATCTGAAATGCTAATTACTAAATCAGCTTTGCCAGAAGTTCTCTTTGGAATCAAGTGCTAATTTTCCTCCCTATGGTACATTCCTAAGCACAGGTCAGGCAGTCAATAAATACTTATTGAAATGAAATTAAAGTTTAAGAAATCTAGACATTGTTAAGAAATTCTATTTCTTTTTATCATTTTTACTGTGGCTAAATACATATAACATAAAATTTGCCATTTTAGCCATTTTTAAGTATTTGATATAGTGGCATTAATTACATTGTCATTGTTGTGTAACTATCACCACTATCCATTTCTGAAACTTTGTTATCACCCCAAACAGAAACTCTAATCATCAAGAAACAACTCCTCTAGGGTTTTTCTTTAATATGAGGATCATTTTTTAATGAGGGTATCCCTCTTCCCTCATGGTAGTAGTTGCACTTTAAGTTCCCCTCAATAGAAAATACGTAACACCAAGAATAACACGGATAGCGCTTTTAAATTATTTGCATTTTAGTCATACAATACAACAAATCTTCACACATGTGAAATATATGTGAGATTACTCTTTATTCCAGCTAGGAAAAGGGTTTAGAACAAACCTTGGAATAAAATTTCTGTCATATATGGATATATTTGAACTTTTATCTCCCTTTTAAATAAGGCTATAGATGGGGAAACAGTGGAAACAGTGTCAGACTTTATTTTTGAGGGCTCCAAATCACTGCAGATGGTGATTGCAGCCATGAAATTAAAAGATGCTTACTCCTTGGAAGGAAAGTTATGACCAACCTAGACAGCATATTCAAAAGCAGAGACATTAGTCCATCTAGTCAACAAAAGTCCATCTAGTGAAGGCTATGGTTTTTCCAGTGGTCATGTATGGATGTGAGAGTTGGACTGTGAGGAAAGCTAAGCGCCGAAGAACTGATGCTTTTGAACTGTGGTGTTGGAGAAGACTCTTGAGAGTCCCTTGGACTGCAAGGAGATCCAACCAGTCCATTCTGAAGGAGATCAGCCCTGGGTGTTCTTTGGAAGGAATGATGCTAAAGCTGAAATTCCAGTACCTTGGCCGCCTCATGAGAAGAGTTGACTCATTGGAAAAGACTCTGATGCTGGGAGGAATTGGGGGCAGGAGGAAAAGGGGACGACAGAGGATGAGATGGCTGGATGGCATCACAAACTCGATGGAAGTGAGTTTGAGTGAACTCCAGAAGTTGGTGATGGACAGGGAGGCCTGGCGTGCTGCAATTCATGGGGTCGCAACGAGTTGGACACGACTGAGCGACTGAACTGAACTGAATTATTTCCTGTTGAAGGGAGAGGAGAGGAACTAGCATTTACTGACACCCACTGCATACCAGAGAGGATTCATCCTATTCTTTGTCATAAACATAAATGTGCAAAATTATTTATATGATATTACTGTGATTCTATGTGGTAATTTTCTAGTTATTGCACAGCTGACCCTTTTGCTGTGATGTAAGCACGGGCTTCCCTGGTGGCTCAGATGGTAAAGAATCTTCAAAAAAAAAAAAAAAGAATCTTCCTGCAATGTGAAACACCTGGGTTCAATCACTGGGTCAGGAAGAACTCCTGGAGAAGGGAATGGCAACCCATTCCCTGGAGAATTCCCTGGACACAGGAGCCTGGTGGGCTACAGCCCATGGTTTCGCAAAGAGTCAGACACGACTGAGCACCTAACACTTTCACACTTTTCCTAAGCATCGACAAAGCAGAGGTATCTGTATCCTGCATGTGTGTATTATGCTAACAAGTGGAATTGTCTGTATATAAGCAAAGTCGGGGGGGTAAAAAACAGACCAGTGCAACATGATAAACTTAAAAGAAATGCCAACACATCCATAGAGATGGAAGAAATTTTATCCCAAGATTTGTTCTGAATCAATTAAAACTTACTTGGTAAATATAATTTTAAGGATAATTAAAACATATATTAAAACTAAATAACCATGATTCTCGAGGTCAGTTCAACATCATGGGAATGAACGTAAGATATGGTCCTGTCCTTCAGGTGCTGACATCAAGGTTGGGTAGTCGAGACTTACACAACATAAGCTAACAACAGAGTTGGCTAAATATCATACTGGTGCAGGCTGCGTATAAGTAGATGGTAAAAAGAGTGCCCAGAAAAGAAGATGCAGATTGTGGATAATGGATCCTCACTCCCTACTGATAAAGACCCATGGTCGACTTAGTTAAGGTGACTGAGTGAACTCATAGCAAGCCCAAGTGTCAAAGTGTTAGTCGCTCAGTTGTGTCCAACTCTTTGCAACCCCATGGACTGTAGCCTGCCAGGCTCCTCTGTCCATGGGATTTCCTAAGTGAGGATACTGGAGTGGGTTGCCATTCCCTTCTCCAGGGGATCTTCCAGACCCAGAGATCGAACCTGGGTCTCCCGCATTGTAGGTGGATTCTTTACCACCTGAGCCATCAGGGAGGCAAAGCTCNTCAGTTGTGTCCAACTCTTTGCAACCCCATGGACTGTAGCCTGCCAGGCTCCTCTGTCCATGGGATTTCCTAAGTGAGGATACTGGAGTGGGTTGCCATTCCCTTCTCCAGGGGATCTTCCAGACCCAGAGATCGAACCTGGGTCTCCCGCATTGTAGGTGGATTCTTTACCACCTGAGCCATCAGGGAGGCAAAGCTCAGAATAATTGGGCTCAAACTCTCGTAATTGCCATTTATTCCAGAACAATAAACATTACATAAGTCCTTGCTGAAGAAGTAAATGAAGCCTTTGTTTCCATTAAGGTAAGTTTAAATGATTCTAATTTAAGAAAGACTGTTTTTCTGAAAGAAGGTAACACAAATTTAATTTTTCAGTTTCCTCCCGTGTTTCATGCAACACGTAATTTTATGTTATTAAATGTAATATTAAGACAATAGTAATTCAACATGGGAAGGAAAGAAGGAATGAGGGAAATTAGAACTTAAGTATTCCAGAATTTTTGCTGGGAAAATGCCATGGACAGAGGAGCCTGGTGGGCTACAGACCATGGGGTCACAAAGAGTCAGACAAACCAAGCGACTGAGCGCACACACACACACGTGCACACACACACACACACATTTACCAATAAAGGTATGGTTATACAAAATGCAGCATATGTGTACACTAGACTATTACGTAACAGTTAAAAAGGAATGAAATAGAAATATGTGTACTATCGTGACAAAGAAAGGTCTCCAAGACACGTCAATTATAAAAAATAAGCTGCTAATTAACACAAGTCGTATTGATCTTGGAGGAAGAGCAGTGAGTGGTCCTGAAGAGAGATCTTAGTTCCCTGCCCAAGAATTGGACCTGGGTAACCTGGATGAAAACCAGGAATCCTAGCCACTAGACTGCCAGGGGCTAGAGGCTGGAAGCAAAATGGCCCTAGAAGGCAAGAGCTGTAAAAATACGTACAAAGTTTATTATTAGAGATACAACACAATCTATGGGAAAGCACACTGAAAAACTGTTTGTTAATTTATGTCAAAAGCAGGGCAGAGATACATATCCAGAGAGAAGGGGTCTGGGCATCCTCTCTCAGGAGGAGTGCAGTAAGTCAGAAACTAGGCAGAGATACACACCCGGGGAGGAGTGCAGGCATCCTGAGCGAGGAGGAGCGCAGTAAGAAGGTGCTGCAAATCCCTTATATAGGGCGGTCCTTCCGGGTCGTGGTATGTATTTGACCAATCATCTTGTTTCTCTCTTCACATCTGATTGGTCCTAGGACCCTCTCCAAGAGGGTCCTTGGGGAGCACAATATTTTTCTAAGATAGATCCCATGGCAGAGGCCTATGGATGCACGTCCACACTTATTATGGGGTGGGAACCCCTCCCTCTTTAGACCCCCAAGAAGCCTGCCTGTCCATGTGTAGACAGGGAAGTCTTCCTTGACCTCAGGAGTGGGCACCTTATCTCTTTACTTTAGCAGAGCTCAGCTTTGGCCACTAGCTTTGTCCTTGAAGTGTCTGGGTGAGAACAAAGCTTGAATTTTACTCTGCTTGATAAACACCTGATGTCTGGCCCTGTGTGTGTGCTCACTCGGTTGTGGCTAACTCTTTGTCACCTCATGGACTATAGCTTGCCAGGCTCCTCTTTCCATGGGCTTTTCTAGGCAAGAATACGGAAATGGGTTGCCATTTCCTTCTCCAGGGGATCTTCCTGACCCAGGGCTTGAATCTACATGTCCTGCGTCTCCTGCATTGCAGGTGGGTTCTTTATCATTGCACCACCTAGGAAACTGTGTCCCGCCCAGAGGTCCACTGTCTCCTATCTCCACAGTGAATACAAGTTCACTGGGCTTCCCTGGTGGCTCAGCTGGTAAAGAATCGGCCTGCAATGTGGGAGACCTGGGTTCAGTCCCTAGGTTGGGAAGATCCCCTGGAGAAGGGAATGGGTACCCACTCCAGTAATCTGGCCTGGAGAATACATGGACTGTAGAGTCCATGGGGTCACAAAGAGTCAGACACGACTGAATGACCTTTTTTTTTTAATGTTAAAATGCACATATGTAGACAGAGACACACACACATATCCTCACGAAACAAAATTGTGTATTTCTATTTGTACTCATCTATGCATGTAATCATGGAGAAAAACCTTTACAAAGATATGACCCCAAATGGCAGCAATGACTGGGAAGTATAGGGTTAGGAAGTGGAGATACTGTTTTGAAAATGCATATCTCTATTGTTTAAATACTTCCCACCATGTATTCATCTATTTTCCTATTTATCTTAAGAGTAAAAGCTAAACACCTTTACAATATGTATCTTCCACCCCTACTATGACCTCACGTTCCCCTTTACTAATTGTAATATAGCAAGACATATCTCCCTGTTATAGCTCAAATATACACACTGACTCACTTCCTGGCCAGTGCCCTAGCTGCTCTGGGTAGTCTTTCCCCTATTCATCTATTCAGCTCATTCTTTCACTTCCTTCAAGTTTTTCCTCAAATGGTAACTTCTCATGAGGACTACCCTGACCAACTAAAAATTGCAATTCCTCCTACTAGCATTCTTGATCTGCCATATCTTATTTTAGTTAATAGCACTTATTACCTTCTAACCTAACCTGCCTCTTGAGAAATCTGTATGCAGGTCAGGAAGCAACAGTTAGAACTGGACATGGTGGAGAAGGAAATGGCAACCCACTCCAGTATTCTTGCCCGGGAAACCCCATGGACAGAGGAGCCTGGTGAGCTACAGTCCATGGGGTCACAAAAGAGTCAGACACGACTCAGCGACCAAACAACAAAGCTCATTCTCTTCCAAAAAAAAAAAAAAAAAAAAGAACTGGACATGGAACAACAGACTGGTTCCAAACAGGAAAAGGAGTACGTCAAGGCTGTATATTGTCACCCTGCTTATTTAACTTCTATGCAGAGTACATCATGAGAAACGCTGGACTGGAAGAAACACAAGCTGGAATCAAGATTGCCGGGAGAAATATCAATAACCTCAGATATGCAGATGACACCACCCTTATGGCAGAAAGTGAAGAGGACCTAAAAAGCCTCTTGATGAAAGTGAAAGAGGAGAG
>SJYX01011312.1:42404-95495 GCA_006410675.1 Oreotragus oreotragus | reverse complement strand
TTTTTTGGGCTCCAAAATCACTGCAGATGGTGACTGCAGCCATGAAATTAAAAGACGCTTACTCCTTGGAAGAAAAGTTAGGACCAATCTAGACAGTATATTCAAAAGCGGACATTACTTTGCCGACTAAGGTCCATCTATTCAAGGCTATGGTTTTTCCTGTGGTCATGTATGGATATGAGAGTTGGACTGTGAAGAAGGCTGAGGGCCAAAGAATTGATGCTTTTGAAGTGTGGTGTTGGAGAAGACTCTTGAGAGTCTCTTGGACTGCAAGGAGATCCAACCAGTCCATTCTGAAGGAGATCAGCCCTGGGATTTCTTTGGAAAGAATGATGCTAAAGCTGAAACTCCAGTACTTTGGCCACCTCATGTGAAGAGTTGACTCATTGGAGAAGACTCTGATGTTGGGAGGGATTGGGGGCAGGAGGAGAAGGGGACAACCGAGGATGAGATGGCTGGATGGCATCACGGACTCGATGGACATGAGTCTGAGTGAACTCCGGGAGATGGTGATGAACAGGGAGGCCTGGTGTGCTGCGATTCATGGGGTAGCAAAGAGTCGGACATGACTGACTGAACTGAACTGAACATATTATATAATTTCCTTACTTATTGTATCTGTATTTCTGATTCCATTAGAATATAAACTCTATGAGGGTAAGAATTTTTTATTCGCTTTGATCATTGATAGAGCCTTAGTCCCTAGGTACTAGGATTGTACCTAGTATACCAGTAGGAACTTGATAAAATATATTAATCAATTCACAAAAATATATTTGTATATTTTTAAAATCAAAGATATCCACCAATCCACAAATAAAAAGTCAGAACAAAATGTTTAAGGACTCACTGGGTTCTGTGAAATAAGATTTGAACACCTTTGGTTTAAAGTTATTAAATAAGATAAAATATATGGGAAGGCAGCTTTTTGAATGGAATTCCTTCTACTGACTTGGGCACACTGTCTAACAATGTATATTATCTTGTCCCGGATCACCTATTTTCCAAGCAACTGGGAATAAGCTAATCATTCCTAGGAACTTCTGTGAAATCCCCAGCTATTTCTTTACAAAGGCAAAAAACCACTGACGATCCCTTATTTCTTATAAAAGAAGCATTGTGTTCAAGTGAAGAGTTGCAGTAAAAACTCTATCTAATTCTTGGAGGCTTCCTTTATCTTTCAAAAATATGTATATCCCTTAAATGAACATAGAGTTAAATTCCCAATTTTGTTTGAGTAGATATTGAACACTTTGGAATAGGGAAAGTGAGAAAGGTTTCACACAGCCAGCTTCATCCTCTAACTCAAAGAACAATGAAGTCCTTCAGCTAGAGAAGACTTTTTTCTAATCAGAATCCATGGCATGGAGTAGGGAGGAAGCTAATCCAAATTATTGAGGTAGGGAGGTTGAGAAGATGGTCCCCAGGCAAATATTTTGCCAGTCTTGTTTTTCCCTTGACTTTAACCATTCCTCAGTGCTCTGAGAGGCTGTAACAGACAGCAGTGCTTAGGTCAGTTATTTGAAAATGGTGGAAGGACCTTTGATATTATGCCAAACTTGTTTCATTTTCCAACCTGCATTGGTCTATGATGGAGTCTTCAGAATTCTCCAGAATGCATCCATGCAAATTTATGATGATCTATTCCTTTGTTCCAGGGTATGGAAAAGTTGCTCCAAATTTTCTTTAAGGTTTAGAAGCAAACTCAAGACAGTATTGTTTATAAAGAGTTAAAAATCTTATGCTGCATACTTTTATTACCAAGACTGTCAATGACTATGTACAAGTACCTCAGAACTCATAGTTTGTGTTTCTCACTTTGCCAATTATAAGCTCCTCCAGAGTTAAAGGCCACATCTTAGGCTTTTGTAGTCCCACAGTATGGTGCTATTCACATGGTAATCATTTAACTGAGACTTACAATCATAATTATAAACCATATGATAATATAAACAGAGGCTACAAACATTACTTAAAATCACTCTTGTGGCAGAACTTTGAAACACCAAATCTGCTTCCATGGTGCTTTAAAATTTTTTAATTTTAAAAGCCAAACACCACAGCAGAAAAGCAGTAATCCTGACAGATTTTTCTTGTAAACTCTTCATACATGTTATTTATGTACTGAACTGGCAGCCCAAGAAGGTCTAGGAGAGAAGAGAGAAACTCAAATCAAAGCAATCATTTTTACTGTACCAACCAACCCCACCTCTCTTTATTGCCTCCCATGTTGGTATGGTTGTTAATAAATACTTAGAGTTTAAGAAATCTAGGTACAATAGTTTATGACTGGTGCCTTGATCACCTCTATAAAGAGAGACTCTCAAGAGGAAAGCACCGCCTGATAAAAACTGAGGATTTAGACAACAAATGCAGCAAATTTTATATATCTCCATAATTACACATGTGTATGTTTGTATATATCTATGAAGGCAAGGGAAAGTGTCATAAAGGAAGGATATATTTAAAGAGTAAAAAAAATCAGAATCAGTCAATGTGCCCCACGAGAGAAGAATGTGACAAACTGTGGTATATGAACCATAGTCATAAAAATTAATAACAAGTGTATGGTCTAAACCGATCATGGCATATGGGAGGAAAAATGTTTGTTCAGCCCTCCTAGGTTTAGTCCTTGGGAACCTCTGAATTAAGCTGACAAAAGACAAAAGGAGAAAAGAAGGGCTTATTCATATGGAAATAGCCAGTAGCTAACTGGTTAAAGATAGAAGCTTACGTACCTAACTTAGTAGGGGAAGGAGGAAAATGCAGAAAAATCTTCTATGGAAAGAACAAGTAAGTTTCTGTAGGAAAGACAAATGGATTTTTAGGAGAATCAACTGGAGATAAAGTTTGATATAATATTTGTTTGTGAAAATCCAAGTGGTCTTTTCTGTCTTCATTGCCATGAAACTCCCAGAGAGATTTACGGTTTATTTACTTTTATCTCTCTCCTAGGAATAAGCCCATCCTGAAGAGGGAATTTATGACAGCCTCACTTCTCAGAAGTTTCTGCTTTTTAATCAGATAAGGGAAATGCTGAGAAGGCTTCTTTCTGCATCTGTTGATTCTTAATTGCATTCAGCTCAAATTAATCCTCATGTCAAAGGGGCATATTAGGGAAGGACATATCCTGACCCTTTCAGTATAAAGTTATATTAAGTGAAGAAAATCAGAGCTAAATCAGCATGAACGTATTCACTTGATTTTCAAATACAAAAAAAGTATGCATAAACACGACAGAAATGAGAAATTAGTTTGGGGGAAAGAAAATAGTGTTTTAATAGTTATTATTAACTTTCTTATTCTATAAGTTTACTGAAGTTCACAGCCATCAGTCATTTTTTAGGTGAGTGAGGAAAAACTATGAGAATGTTAAGAAGAAACTGGCACTTGCCTGGCCATCTGGTGGTTAAGGCCCCGTGCTTCCACTGCATGGGGAGAGGAATGCATCCCTGGTCAGGGAACTAACATTCCTCATATGGCCAAAGGAAAAAAAAAAAGAAGAATTTGGTTAGGGAGAGAGATAGTAAAAAAAAAAAAGAAAAAAGCAGAAAGGTAGTGAGAGGGAAAAAAGCACAGAAGCAGACGGAGAAAAAACAGAGATGTTTTATGCCATAGCGAAAGGCAAAATGACACCTAGAGAAATAGGAAATAGTGGCAGAAAATGGGATACAAATTACTTCATAGGTTGTGTATTAACTATTTAATGTCTCTCAACAACCCATGTGGTATAACCATCCCCGATTTACAAATGACAAAACTGAGTCATCTGTTAAATAACTGGGCCAAATAACTTGCTCAGTTTTTCAGGTAAGGAGGCCAGGATTCAGGAAACTCCAGACTGGACCATTTTGCTTTGACCCCTCTTACGCAGACAAGCCAACATTTCAGAAGACAAGTTTCCATCATCCTCTGAAATAGTAACAATTGATTCAGCAACTTAATATAGATCTTTGTGACATCTAAAATAGTTTTTGCCTTTACTTTGATAAGTTTATTTTCAAAGTAAATATTTATTTTCCCCCAGAGTCTAAAGCTCTCCATCTTTGGAGAAATGACGGTGCCTTTCCCCCTCATCTATACCCCTATGGTAGAGCACATTTATTCATTTCTTCCTTAATTCGGTAAGCTGAGTGCTCACTGTGGCAGGATTGTGACAGGTGCTGTGTGTGTGCATGACTGAGTAAAACCACCTAGGCCCTGTCCTCAAAAACGGCACAGTGACCTATGGGGTATACGCTCAGTCACTTCAGTCATGTCTGACTCTTTTGTGACCATACGGACTGCGGCCCGCCAGGCTCCTCTGTCCATGGGATTCTCCAGGCAAAAATACTGGAGTGGGTTGCCATGCCCTCCTCCAGGGGATCTTCCCAACTCAGGGATCGAACCCCTGTCTCTTGTGTCTCCTGCATTGCAGGAGGAGTCTTTACCCGCTGAGCCACTGGGGAAGCCCCATGGGGTACAGCTTGGAACAGTTTCTGGATTAACACCTAATAAACTGTGTGACCTTGAAAATAAAAGGTTTACTGTTAGAAAACCCAGTTCTACTATCCTCTGACTTTCCAAGTTGAAACCTTGAGGCAGGGATTCTCTTCCCTGAACTTGGTTCTCGGCTTTGGCAGTAGACAAGCTTCTGCCTGTGTTTTGTTGTTGTTCAGTTGCTAAGTCATGTCTGACTCTGTGACCCATTAACTGCAACACTCCAGGTTTCCCTGTCCTTCATTATCTCCCAGAGTTTGCTCAAACTCATGTCCATTGAGTTGGTGATGTCATCCAGCCATCTCATCCTCTGCCACTCCCTTCTCTTACCCTCATCAAAGTGATGTCTCTGCTTTTGAATATGCTGTCTAGATTTGCCATAGCTTTTCTTCCAAAGAGCAACTGTCTTTAATTTCGTGACCGCTGTCATCATCTGCAGTGATTTTGGAGCCCAAGAAAATAAAATCTGTCACTGTTTCCACTTTTTCCCCATCAATCTGCCATGAAGTGATGGAACCAGATTCAATGATCTTTGTTTGTTTGTTTGTTTTTGATCTTAGTTTTCTGAATGTTGAGTTTTAAGCCAGCTTTTTTACTCTCCTCTTTCACCCTCATCAAGAGGCTCTTTAGTTCCTATGTTTAGCATCAGGGAAATATAATATTGTAAAGATGTACAAAAACCCTTAGACTTGGATATTCTTACATTATCATTGTTTCTTACTTCAAGTACCACTGTCATACTTTCTCAGCTGTGCCATCCTAGCTTGCTAGAACTGACTGAATAAGATCTTCATACAGTGGTGCTGGGCCCACCTGCCCACTTTGGTTGTAATTTTAGAAATCTGAAGGCTTCATTTTTCTTAGTAACACAGTACATTTTTATTCTCTCCATGATTCATCATTTTGGAAGGGTGTACACTCAAGCACTAAGATAAGGTTCAGGAATGAGATAATAACTTCTCTATTTTAAGTATGTCATTCATGCATACCAAACTTTACCAAATGCCTACTGTGCTGTTAGGATTATTTAAGAAAGCCCTCAAAGAATTCACCCTAATGGTGAAGAAAGGGAAGGAAACAAAGAGTTCTGATACAGGGTAATAACAGGTGTTAGAACAGAAGTAAATATTGGATGGCAGAGGACTAAATGGAAGGGGCATTTAGACTGAAGGAATGGCAGAATATAACATCCCATGGGAAATGACATCTGAACTTGAAGTTTACCTGGGAAAGAAATAGGGTTGTGTTACAGGGAGAGAGAAAAACGTACACAGGCTGGGATAAAGTTTAAGAAGGAAAGTTAGAAAAAATGACAAGGGAGTAGAGGCAGGGAATAGACCAGGAAGGAAAGGCTTTTTTTTTTTTTAATGCAATGCTAAAGTGTTTTAAATTATCTGAGAGGTGAGACTGAAAAAATGCAAACATGAGTGCGTGGTGATCAGCATGTGGAGAATGGACAAAGGGAGCCTGACACATTTCCCGATTACTCTATTCCTCCTGGCTTTCAATGAACAACTGCAGCATTCTCAGTTCCTTCTGAAATTTTTTTCCACCTAATTCTTAATATATAAGTGCTTATTAACCTTACCTGACTTCTGTTGTGGAAAAATTTGCAGTGATAGGGCTGTGTTTGAATCCCTAGCTGTACCCTCAGGCAGTAACTTTTTGTATTTTGTTATCTGCAGTTTAGGCCTGTACAGAAGTCCTATCAAACTGGCCATGGGTTGGAACTGAGACTCTGCTAGGGTGGAGGTGGGCTTCCCAGGTGATGCAGTAGTAAAGAATCCACCTGCCAATGCAGGAGATGCAGGAGATGAGGGTTCTATCCCTAGGTTGGAAGATCCCCTGGAGAAGGAAATGGCAACCCATTCCAGTATCCTTGCCTGGAAAACTCCATGGACAGAGAAGCCTGGCAGGCTACAATCCATGGGGTGTTAAAGAGTCAGAGGCTACTGAAGACACACACACACACACACACACACACACACACACACACACACACACACACACACACACACACACACACACACACACACACACACACACACACACACACACGGTGGAGGCAGCTGTTCCCTCCATTTGTCTGTCGCTCTCTGGGGAAGTATCTCCTCTCTCCAAAGTCGAAAGTGTGTGTATTATCTAGAAATGGCCATGCCAGCTGGCACAATCTCTCAAAACCAGCTCCTCTCATTATACAGCTAGAGAGCTGATCCTTCCTTTAGTATAGACTTTAGTCGCTGATTAGCTAAGGAATGGCTCTCTTCAGGATCCTGCCATCCAAACAGCAAAAATGGGACACACGTAGCCACTCAGGCCCACCATTTAAGCAAGAGTTAGGAACAGGGCAGTTCCTGGAGACGAGGATTTGTCTGAAGCCTCAGACAAGTCCTTCCATCTCTTCAGTATTACCTGCAAAGACGAATTAACACATAGCAGTTGCTGTGTTGTGCTGCCCAGAACATACCTCCAGGACCGAGGAACTACAGTATCTCCCCGGTTGCGGGGACACTATCAGGGGGATAGCTCTCATCCCGCACTCCTCTCCAGCTATTCTCCCGGGCAGATGAGCGCCTCCCCGCCGCCAACAGTCCCATCCTCTTTCCAAACGGTCGGCCCCCGGGCAGTCGCTGGAGGATGTCGGGGCGTAGAGGCCAGTTCCGCCAAGCCCACCCGGGGCGGACAGAGTAAAGAAAGCCGGCAGGAGGCGGGACCAGCGAGCGCCTCCGCGCGCGATTCTCAGCTTTGGTCTTTAGGCGACGTTCTATGTCAATCCGGGGAGACTGACACCGCCGGGCGGGGAGAGGAGAGGAGAAAAGGACTAGGGTGGATGGAACCCGAGAAGAAAGAAAGCGGAAAAGGAGGACCGGAAGGGCAGCTAGCTGTTCGGACCGTTTTCTGGCGCAGGTCCGGGTCTCCGCCAGGCCGTCCCGAGGCGCAGCCGCCAGACCAGTGGAGCGGGGGGCGCCGGGCCGGGGACACAGGGCCTCGCGGCGGGGGACGGAGGGGCGCGGGGCGGGGGTTACAGGGTCTGGGCGCAGCCTCCCGCCCCCTTCCTGAGGGTGAGGAGAGCGCCCCACACCGCTATTCTCGTCTCTGCCTCTGAAGCCAGGATGCGAGCTGCTCCGGGTGTACCCGGTTGGGGAATCCGAGGCAGCAGCCCTAGTCACCACCTGGGCCCAAGCACCACCCACAGCGCTGCCTGTTCAGGGCTGGAAGGCCTTGGGAAGTAGCGCTGCCTGTTCAGGGCTGGAAGGCCTTGGGANTAGAACCTAGGGCTGGATATGTCTAGAGACCATGAAGATACTGAGACCCATACAAGCAAAGACCTTTCTCCAATCCACGGCTCTCTAGATAACTGTTGGAATTTTCAGCTGCTTTTTCCTCGGGAAACTTGCATCAAATTCTAGGCTTTTTTCCAACTGACTGTCTTCCTATCCAGTCTCCTCTTTTGCCAAAGGAGGAGAGAAATAAAACAATGGAAAAAATAAGGGAAATTGGGAGGGAGGAGAAAAGGAACCGAGGGAGAAGGAGAGAGGAAAAGAAGGACTTAGGGAGAAAGAAAGAGCAGAAGAGCCATTTTTTTCAGTCGGCTTCCTGTAGTCTTTAAGAAGCGTCCAGAGGGAGGCAGGGCCGTGCTACCCTAGAGACAACCCAAGGGTAGCAGCCTGGTGCCCTACAGGTCACCTTCCGTCTCCAGCCTGAGTCAACCCCGGTTTCTTTCCTTCCTCCGGACTCCCCACCCACCTACCTTCACTGAAGACAAAGTCAGAGATGATGTCAAAGGGCTGGATGTGGACCGCGGACAGGATCATGGTGACTGTCTTCTGTGGGTCGCTGGAGGCTAGTGAGATGGTCTGCTGAGCTTGACATTCATAGGACTTCCCGGCTGGGGTGACCAAGGCAGAGAGGTGATGCGAGTTGGCTGTGTGCTTCCCAGCTGCAGGAAGGGTCCAAAGCAATGGTCAGGTGCCTGTGGCTAGCAGAATCTTCCTTGTGGTGATCCAGAAAGCTGGCTCTTGCCTCTTAGCCCACTCGCTGACATGCTCTGTTACTCTGTCTGGCTAAGACTCTGCAAACGTGAATGCCCCCGTCCTTTCACAAGCATNCCAAAGCAATGGTCAGGTGCCTGTGGCTAGCAGAATCTTCCTTGTGGTGATCCAGAAAGCTGGCTCTTGCCTCTTAGCCCACTCGCTGACATGCTCTGTTACTCTGTCTGGCTAAGACTCTGCAAACGTGAATGGCCCCGTCCTTTCACAAGCATGGGCTCCTTAAATAGTAATCTGGAAATTCTTTTTGGAAGCAGAGAGTGATACCTAAACCTCCAACCCTTTATAATAAAATCTAACAGAGATTCCAAAAATACACAAAGAACAGTGACTTGGCTTTCTACATCTCACAATTCTCTGCAAAATATAAAATATCTTTCTCAGCAAAGCATGGTGGCTGCTAGTGCTCTGGGCTGATGCCCCTGTAATTTCTGGAAGCCTGCCACCCTCCCTTCTCTCCTTCCCAGGATTAAGATTTTTCTTTCTTCACTCTAATTTACCTGTGGGAAATTTTTGAACATAAACTTTGATAAAGAGATGAAATTTCCCTTTGTACTGGATTGATAAGCGGTGAAATGGAAGAGATGATATACGTATTTTTGTATATATTCAATAAAAATCTTGTCCTAACTCAGCTACCCAGGTGATGGATGGCTTCATTATTAGTAGATCAGATAATCTACAAAATAAATATATAAATTTCAATGTGATCTTGGATGGTGCCTGAAGATGCCAACATTATTATTGGCGCTTGGATGTTCCTTGCCACGATATTTTTGGAGGATCTGGGTGAACTGTTGTAGTGATGGGCATGAAAAACGTAATACATTTAGGACACGGTTCAGAATCCACTCTGGGGTGTCTGCAGTCGACTGAAGATGTGGTGAGCCCTGAGCCATGGGTCGAAAGATCTGAAAGGCCATCAAATTCTGACCCAAAATCAAAGTCATAACTGCCCCCTTGGTGTTTTAGCGCATAAGAATTTTTTAAAAGGGGCTGAAGGCAGAAGTAAATAAAAATACAGCCTTAGTCCTTCTCCGTGTTCCTCTAAAGGACAAATCTTGAGAAAACCATCCTGAGGCAGCCCCGGGCAGACCGAGTCAGGCGATGGGTGAAGGCCTTCAAGGCCCGGAGTTTGCGGCGTCTCCCAGGCCTGAAGGCCAGAGGACTCAGGCGCGCTCCCTTCCTCCATCCCCAAGAGC
Source organism: Oreotragus oreotragus (assembly GCA_006410675.1). Lineage (NCBI taxonomy): Eukaryota > Metazoa > Chordata > Mammalia > Artiodactyla > Bovidae > Oreotragus > Oreotragus oreotragus. The sequence goes on along the minus strand of SJYX01011312.1, from coordinate 85,765 downwards.
CAGCCTGGGGCGTTTCCAAAACCCTAAGGAATTCCGCTTCCACACCTGTGATCCCAGCAGTGTCTGCTTTTCCCCAGGGTCTCTCTCCAGTCCTGCTGACCTCTACTCACCACTGACTGCGTCTTTAAAGTGGGTCTTCTCTGAGGAGTCGTAGACAAACTGGACTTTGCTCAGCTTCCACGCTGCCTCGGGTCCCTTGGACGTGTTGTGACTTTCCTGCCGAGCGGAGGAGGTGCGCGTGAACCGCGGGCGCAGAGAGGGCCGGGGAGACAGAGGGGCGGCCCCTACCCACCCGCACCCGGAGTCTGCAGGGGCTGGTCAGCCTCACTAGCAGTTACCTTTAGAAACAGCATTTTGAGTGCGTACGCGCGATCCACCCAGAACACCTGCAGCTCCGACTCGTCGTGGCCACAGTGGCCCTTCACCTCGGCTCCCCGGGTCAATGAGATATCCGCTTGCTCCGTGATCAGCTGGGAACACAGACGCCCCGCACCCCCTCAGCGCGCGGGGCCCCGTGGGGGCTGTAAAGGGCGGCGGGTCCAAACTCCGGGTCTGGCGCGCCTGGGCGCTCCTTCGCGCGCGCTCCCAGGTCCGGGAACATGCGGTTAGATGCTCTGCGTGCAGACCCGGCCGGCCGTTAGGGGTGCGGAGAGAGGGGGGGTTACTTTCCAAGCAGGCGGGGCGAGCAGAAGGCGTTACAAGCCGGAACCCCCATGCAGCATTCAGGAGCAGCCTGCAGGGCTTAGAGGGGGAAGGTGGGCGACCCAGGTCTTCATGGGGTCTTGAGGGAGGGTGCCCTTCGCCCCTGGAGCCCTAGGAACAAGCCGGGAGGGAAAAAGTGCCTTACATCCACGTAATTGCTGGCCCACACATCATAAGGGACAATAAATTTGGCTGCAAACTCTGCCATGAGACACGTCGTCCCATTTTCCCGCACCACAAATATATCTTTTTCAGGGTTAGTGGAAAGGCCTGAGAGATTTTCCACTTCTTGTTCTGCCATGATTCGAGTCACTGTATCTGCGGAAAAAAACAAATCCTATCTGTTCAGGGCTCAGCGAGCCCACGCGTCTGGGGCTCAAGGTGGAGAGACATCACAGTCCGCAGGCCTCGGGGTGGCAAAGTTCCTCGCCGGCTACCGTGCGCTCTGCGGGCCGTTTCAATGCCCCAGCGGCAACAAATTCGACTGCTGTTAATTTATAATAAAATCAAATTAGAAAACATTTAAAGCCTTACTGACTTGTAATCCGACTGGCATTTTTTCCTCATTTTAGGCTTTTAAAACAAAGGTGTCTCGCCAATGCTCTAAGCCACGAAGCAGGCCCGTGTGAGCACCATGTCTGGTTGCCATACAGGTGTGTGGCCCTCTGGGGAATTCCCTGCTACCAAGGGGCAGGCCCTCCGCAACCCCCCGCCCCCACGAAGAGGACCAACCCGCAAAAAGGTTACGTCCACGTTTTGACCTTAAGCTACCTGCCTGCCCTACGGTGCCCGTTCAGTTCTCTGCAGAGTGCGCCCTGCTCTGACCGTCCCCAAAACGCTACTCACGGAACAGCATCAGGAGAACTCGAAGTCCATCCACGCCGAGAAGGGCTCTTCTGCGGAGATCCATGCTCCCGGAGCCGCGAATAAGGCCAGCGGGCGCTGCTGCAGAGGCCGCCCGAGAGGGAATCCCTCCAAGTGAGGGCTGGAGTGAGCCGGGCGAGCGAGGGGCGGGGGCAGCGAGAGGGGGCAGGAGGCGGCGAGAGCTCGGTGCGCGGGCGGCCGCGGCGTGGACGGTACCCGAGCGGGCTGCTGCGAGTCGGTTCACTGCGGAGCGGAGGAACGCGCCGCGAGGGAGCCGGACTCGTCTGCGAGTGCTGGAAGAATTCGGTTGTGTTGCACAAGTGACGGTGGCTGGGCTCACGCAGAGGTCCAGTGAGGCTTGAGAGGGCTCAGATTCTCCCTGTTTCCTGTGCTGCAGCTGTATCCGCAAAGATGATTCTGTCCTGAGAAACTTAATAGCACCTCAGACTTCTTCAACATCCCTACCGGTGATTAGGTGGTGAGGACATCACACCACTGGAGTCCTGGCTTCTGAAAATGCATCCGGTTCCTGAAAGAAAGCGGCAGAGCACCATTTGTTGCTGCTTTGGAGGAGGAGGAGTAGGCAGGAAGAGAGAAGGGAAATGCTATGGCAACAGCCCCTGCATTTTGGAGACATCCCCTCTTTCCCCTGCTCTCAGTGAGATCAGGGTTTAAAGTTAAATTAACGCCTCCTCAAAGGAGGTCGTCAGTCAGTGCAGTATATCTATTCCGGCTTATTTTCTGTGAGTCTGTTCTTTGATTGTATGAGGACTTGGAACGCTGGGGTCAGCCATCCTTGCTCACTGTATTTGGCTACTCTGCCAAGAGGAATGTAAGTGAACTCGAAGTTTGTGAGGGTTATTTAGGTTCCTTTAGGACAATCACAGTTACATAAACACACACACACACACACACACACAGATACTACTCTCCAGCCTTCAGTGGGACAGAAAAACAAATACTACTGTGTTAATTGCTATATTTACATTTGCAGTAGCTTAATTAAAAAATTTTTGCTCTATAAATCAGAATCGGCTCTTTCAGCAATAGATACACTATCTTAATTATAGTGATCTCCAAATATCATATTTCTTAAAGGCTATTTCATTATATGAATAATAAGCAAAATAACAATGTCTTAATAGGGAGCATCTTACACATTTGCATTGCCAAATTTGATCCTCCCTACAACCTTACAAGATAGGCATACACCTTATTATGATTGTACATACCCCAAAATTGAGACTCAGAGAAACTAAATGACCTTCTTCAGTGTCATACGGTCAGTAACATTAAAATAGAAAAAGCACATGATTTAACATCATAGGGATCATTTTCATTTTTCCTTGTATAAAACTTTGACTCCAAAGTATACAATATGTTGATTTCCATTAAAAAATCTTTATTCAATGACCAAATAACAAGCTAAAACCTAAGATCTCTAACTCATATTCCTGAAAGGTATAGATTGGTGTTTTACATATAATAATATTCTGACATTACACTTGCTACAAAGTATCTACATGATTATTGTTTCAAACCTATTCCTATATCAATAATTAGCTCAAGAGCAATTCAAATTATGAAGTAATGTTTAAGCTTATACTATATTTTACATCTTTACTTTATCTCTGTATTTTGATATTTCATCCAAATATTTCTTAAGAAATTTACATAAGTAAATATATATATACTACTGAGGCAAAATTGTGATTGATACAAAGTCAATTATTATCAGTTGAGAGTGGAAGTTGTAAAAGTTATGTATGCCTAAAGATTTATCATGTTAGTAACTGTCAGTAAACACATTTTCCTGCAGTACTGCAAAGATTAGAAAGCAGTGAGATTATTACATAATGAAGCATTTATATATTCTCTTTCCCTCCCTCCCTCCAGTACTGAAATGAGGAAAGAAAGAGATTTCAGTCACTCAAGATTCAGTATTTATTTTTTATCACCTTATAGAGATTTTAGTGTTCCTTATCTAAAAAAGTAGGATAACAGCTCAGGGGTTGTCTGTTTAGGCCAAGTGAACAATGATTATAAAAGCATTCAAAACAAAAGACAAATTAATTTAGACTATAAACATTAACTGAGAGCCTCTACTGGCACCATACTTGACACTTTGGAAACCCAAAGATAAAACAAATACCATTATACATGTTTAAGAGATATCTGTAAAAGCTAGAATACTTTTTCTTACACATTATTGCAGATATTTTCAGTTATAAGATGTTAAAAGAGCAGTGGAATTAATTTATGTTATCTGCTTTAATAATACAATATTAAGTGGGAAGTAGCACTGGTCATTAATCTTAAGTTGTTGTAGCTGATTTACAAGTCAAATGTCAGTTACTTTGGAAAATGTCTTCTTTCTATACCTGACATAAATGATCTCTTTGTTAATCAGTACTTGAATGAGTTAAAAGAAAACAGGAAGCAATTTTAATCCCTCTTCTTGGGAGAATCATTCTCAAAAAATAATTCATTTAAAATTATTTTATAGTTGGGGAGTCTGGAATGGACATGTAACACTGCTATATTTAAAATGGATGAGAAACAAGGACCTACTGTATAGCACATGGAACTCTGCTCAATGTTATGTGGCAGGCTGGATGGAAAGGGAGTTTAGAGGAGAAAGGATACTATTATATGTATGGCTGAGTCCCTTTGCTGCACACCTGAAACTATCACAGCCTTGTTAATTGGCTACACCACAATACAAAATAAAAAGTTTTTTAAAATCCCTTTAGGTGTTTAATCTTAAACATAGCTTTACAAATACCACTTGTCCATCTACCTGTAGTGAGTCTTATGTTGCAATAGGAGTTGAATCATTATACCTACAACTTTCACCAACATTTATTACTTTCTAATCATCCTCAAAATCTCTAGTTCTTTAAAATTAGCGCAGAGGTAATAAAGAAGAAAGACTTACTATTTAAATCCTATTTGAAGATAGTAACGAAAATTTTTAGAATCCAGTCCATTCTTCTTTTCTTGAGTGGGAGAGAAAGTAAGAGGCTAACATAAACATGTACACTCATGTGCATGACAGCTATGTCAGTTTTCATCAATGCTGCTGGCAGTCAATACACATGTCACCCAAGTGCATTGACTATGAAATCTCTTCTAGATCCTCTAAGTCCTACAAAGGATTCTCTTCAGTGCATGTATTTACTTATTGACTCTGTCTTTGTGAATCTCATGCATGTCATTGAGTGACTACTGTTTCATAGATGTAGAAGAAAAGACCCCTGCATGTATAGTACTTTTCATTTTGATGGAAGAAAATAAGAAACATGAAGATACATGGTTGCCTGCACGATGTGTGCATAGATGTTTAAGGAAAGAAAAAGTAAGATAGTCATCTCGGGGTGGTCAGTTCTACCAAAGGAGGCCTCTTGAAGAAGGCAGATCTTAAGGAAGTGGACAAATTGATCTAAGGTAAGAGGTAAAGAAGGGCAATGCAGATGGCAGGAAAATATGTTAACCATGAGAGTCAGTGCAGCGATGTAATTCTCCATTCTTCCATGTTTATCATTTGTAATAAAGAAGAAATTAGGCCCCCAATCCACAATGTTTTGTAGCATTGATACATAACTGTTATTTAACTTCTTTATTTGATAATTTACCCATATGCAAAAGACTGGAATATGCAAAACAGTCTAAATAAAATTAATATTCAAATTATTAGGTGTATCTCTTGGTACTTGGTTGCACAAGCAATTGACTTGTATTTGTAGAATCAAAGAGGAAAGCTAAAGCTTTGTTGCAGCTTTGGCTTATAGATGTTTTGGTCTACTTTACAGTGAGATGTGGAACTGTCTCTGCAGTTCCCACCACCACCAATGCTCTCCTCTCACCACACACACAGACACACACACAAACACACACACACACAGATAAGGAAGCACAAATGGATAACATAAACAGGGGTAATTTAACTAAACTGGACAAGATGCACACAGCTGTTAAGCCAAGCCAAAATTACTAGTTACCAAAACCTTTTTTGTGTCCAACTTATCATTGAACAATTATTTCATTTAATTTAATCACTGCCTTAGAAAACCTTTGAGACCCTCCCTAGGATGAAAACCCTTTTGGGATAGGAAGTGAAAAATAAGTGTACATAAGAATATTTTGTGCATAAATAGGCAAAGCCTAGAATACGTGGAAAGAATCAGAAAATTAAATTTAGCCCTCAGAAGCACTCAGCTTGCATGATCTTGGTGAAATTTCCCTCATTCTTTCTGTCATTGGTCTCTCCTGCAGCTACTTTAAAGAAACAAAGCTATTTCTGCAATGAGGATAACTGGTGGAGAAGACAAGGCACCAGAATAATAGCCTTTTCACTGGGAATGTTCTTAGAAAATGTCCTTTTATGAGTTCATTTAGAATAAATGCCTTCACACATGAGAGAAAGAAGGCCAACAAAACTCTCTCTCAAAAAAAAAAAACGTTGAATAAGCAGATGGTGAGGCCAGGTAATTATTCCTGAAATATTCAATGTTCAAGAGCGAAGAAATGATTTTCATCTTTTGAGCCAGTAATTACTTAACTGTTTTGTAAAACTGTTTATGAAGCTACCACTAGCTTCAATGTAAATTTTTAGGCAACTGAGTACAATCAGTCCTCTCTGCTTTCCTGAGGGAAGGGCCTGGGATTTCTCTGTGAAAGACAAGAGTCAACTGAGTAGTTAAAAATCCTTTAAGAAGTTTTTTCTCCAAGAAATATTGACAGCTATCCCGGTAGGCTTAAGGTCAGACAAGCTGTGGCTTGTTTACAGTAGTTTGAATCCTGAGATAATGCAATGCTTTAAAATCTAGTTTATGATGTATCACAGGGGTTTCTTATTGCCAGTTAACTACTCGTTAAATTCTCTATTTAAACTTATCTGATATTCACTTGAAGATGTGTTGGAACGAAGGAAAATTTATGTTAGCTGCCCTTGTGGAAGAAGGTGAGAGCTGAGCTTGGAAGGAAGCTTTGCTGATTCAGAGCTGGAGCCCCGAGCGCCCGGGGTATCCTGAGGCTGTAAGTTTAGGATGTCTCTATGGCTGTTGATTCGAAACCGTGCAAGATGTTCTGGTAGCCAACAAAGGGAAAGAGGAAAGAGTCTTCAGTGTATTGGAAGGCGACTGGCAAGGGAATCTAGGCAGCAAAACGTTAGCTTTGGCTAGATTCCTCCACTAACAACGCTTTCTGGAAGGGATGGCTTCATCTCTCTGTCTCCAACACACCTTTCCTACAGGATCCTTTCAGGGCTGCATGCCTCACTGCTATGAGCGACCTTAGTTAGAACGGAAAACAAAAACCCGCTGCGGAATTCCATTACTAAAGCTTTTTATCCCAACGGGCAAGAAGCCGTCGCGGATCTAGACTCAGCCTGCGGCCCGCGGCGTTACCTTTGGCTGGCCTCGAAGCACGCGGGCCGGGTTGCTCCGGGGCTGGGCCTGGCTGACTCTGCCCGAGCGACGGGACGGCTGCGCGCGGCCCGCCGCCCAGTGGCCCGCACCCGGGTCCGCCGAGATCTCCGCCCGGGCGAGACGCCGGCGCCGGGCGCCCGGGCGGGACTGCACCGACGTTCGCGCAGCTGCTCCAGGCGCAGACGCGGAGGAGAAAGCTTGTGAAGGTGGGGTCCACGCGCTCTGCGAAGCCCGGGAGGAAGGATCAACCCCGCGGGTGCTGGGCTTGAGCAGGTGCGGGCCTCGGCTGCTGCAGCGAAGCTCCGGGCTCTTTTGTGTCGGGGTCCAGGCAGTTGGACTAGGAAAGGGAGGAAGGGAGGTGCTGGCAGAGGGTTCCCCGGCGCCGCGCCAGCTTCTCGAGTTTCCCCTCCCGGGGAGCCTAGACAGACCCCGAGAGAGCGGGGAGAGGGTGCGGCGCGCCCCTCGGCGCTGTGCGGCTCGAGGGCGGGGTGGGATGCTACACGGAGGAGGTGCAGGAGGCCAGGTCTCAGAGGCTTCACGTCTCTTCTTTGCTCTTATTTTCTCCCGTTTCTCATCCTCCAGGATGGCATCCGCACCGGTGGGAGATGCCCTCGAGGGGCCCAGCGCTCCAGCTTCCAGGGCCAAGTCGGGAGGACGCGGCGCCCTGGGGCCAGGGGCACTGGGCGATCCTCGCCGCGCGTCGGTCGGTCCTTGGCCGNTGGATGCCAAACAAACACAGTTGGATTTTAGAAGTGTTTAATGCATGTACTTTATTTAAATGTTTTAAACACTGTTATGTGATTTTAGTATGCTACAGTCTTTCTAATTCATACTTTCAAAACAATGGTCAAAGCAGCAATTACATCAACACACCACAGAAGTGCTATACACCCAATTGGTACTTTAGTAAATTATAAAACCAATGTACACAAGAGCACTTTGGCAGAACTTAATTTGGGACACAGCAAGGTGTTAAATTCTATACAGGAATCCAGTGAAGGATGAGTCATTCTTGGAGATGGAACAACATGATGATTTCACAGCCTGGAACGCTCAATAGGACCATCAATGGGCCGTTTCAATAATCTAACAACCAAGGGAAGCTACCAGAGAGTCAGGCGGTCTCATTCCAGATGCCAAAAGCAACAGGCAGATCATCACAGTTTGGCTTCTAAAGACATGAGTTTTTATTTCTGTTGAACTCATCCAGAGAAGTCAGTCTAATAAATACAATAAAATGTAACCCAACCAAGATTTTATGTCACTTTCCACAGATGCAGGTATATGAACAACTGAAGTGCTAAAACAAAATACAAGTAAGTGTTTGTATTTAGGGTTCAATACTAAAGTTTACCTATCCCTTCTCCCACCCCACCTTGAAGCATTTTCTTATTGTCCATTCTTTGCAAGGAAACTAAATGTCCTGTTTGATACTGAAAAGTTATCACAGGCCTACTCATTCTCTGCCAAGATTCATTAAAAAAATAAAATTCAACTTTGAAAAAATAATTTCTATTTAAATTACATGCTAACAATTCTTCAAAGTAATTTTTTAAATGGAACTTGAGAAATGTTTCCATTATAGAGAATAGAAATTCAAAACTGATTCCACCGAAACTCTTTTTTTCTCTAGAAAAAAAAAATGCATAAAACTTTGAAGAACTTAACACAAGGGTCTGTAGCAAATGGTTGATAGAAAGCAGGATTCTATTTACACTTGAATATATAAGGTACTTAATTTATACTTGTGGAAAATCACAATGATTTTAAGAATATTTTGCCAAATCAATGATGGCAAGTAGAGTTTGGCAGCACATTTTAAAAAGATGATTTATATACTACATATAAATGAAAGGCAAACATAAATACAACTGATTTAAGTTTAATTACATTAATATAATTTACACCATACCAACACCACATGGTAATAGCCACATGGCAAATTCAGTTATAACTAAAAAAACTATTTAGAACAATCCTTTTGTTCCATTATTTGCGTAATTTTCAGTAATAGACTTAGAAGCCTAATACATGTATGCTTATCTTTTATGGGTTACAATAATCTAAAAGTTACACTTCAACATTGTGGCTTAAAAAACAAATATCAGTGTGTTTTTATGCTGTAGTCAAAGCTGACTAGTTTCAGGTTTTAAAAACTTTCAGGTGGATCACAGCAAACTCCACTCCAGACCAAGGCCTATGTAGTCTACAAATTCTTCTTTGTCACAGTTGGCAATCCACTCAATGGATCAGTGACTCTTAGACCTCTGAACTTGACAACATCACACCCACCCCTGTTTTTTTAAAGTAAAAGAGAGGAATAGCAAAGTGAAGAATTCAAAACAAAAATAAAACCTACATTTTTAGGAGGTCATCTTGTGCTTCAGCGTTTCTGTTAGCTTCCTAGTTTGGAAACCCTTCATACTCCTAAATGTAGCCTCCATGTTTATGTCCCAGGACCCTATACAGAAAGAGCAAGAAAATTTTCCAGCCTTCTTAGACCATTTTGGTTCCTCACTTTCCAGGCAACAAATAGAAGACCATATTCTTTCTTGTAATATTTTCCTTTCTTTTACCAAACTTCCTTGAAAAAAAAAAGAAAACTTGAAAAATTCCCCTACCCTTTTTTCCAAAGGACAATTCCTAACTAATACAGACAGGAAAGCTTAAGATTTATTTTCTTCCATTCCCCAAAAGGTGAGAAAATGTGAATATATTGTGCCCTCTTCCTTCTATAAGCCTTGAGTAAAACTTGAAGAAGAAAAAACATCAACTGGAAAACTAAGAGTTTAAATTATATCAACTTTAAAGTTTTGGTGTTTCTTTTGTTTCTACAACAAAATTCCACATCTTTCTTAGGCATTCTTCTCACATCCTATTATTTTATATGCAAATTACCATATAACAATGTAGTTTCAACATGCTGGTTCTGTTCCTAGGTTTTTCCACATAAGTTACCTACCACAAAATATCTCCTACAATAATTTTTAACCTATCTGCCAGTAACCATTGGTTCTCCATTACAAAACTTCCCTCAGTTTGTCAAGAGTTCTTAGAGATAAATGTATCAATAATCTACAGCTAACTGGTGAAGTAGCTATGAAAGATTGTTCCCTTTCATTTTCCATTAGTCCAAAATATACATATGTACATACACCTACATATAACAAATTTATACCGTCTGCAGAAATAAACTGCTGATATAATTCCATACACATATTTAGGGATTCACATTTTAACAGTAAACTTACACACAGATATATGGAAATATAGTTTTATACCCCTAAATTACATAGCAAGCTGAAATAGATAATGCTTTAAGATTTACTCTTTCTTATGAGTCTTAGAAAAAGAAGACATAAACCTCAAGCTATGTCTGTAGCAATTATCAGTCAATCTGGGATTATCTTTAAGGACAAATTATCTGACTTGCTTACTGTATACAAAAAGTGATATAAACAGACTATATACAAAACACAAAACTTAGGATTAGAGATAACAAATAGAAACTTCATACAAAATACCTGACACTATCAGATGTACTTTGTATAGCTCTGACCAAAGAACTCTTATATTGGACATTCTTTTCTGATATGAATGAATAGTCCCAGCTATATATTAGCTACAGAAAAACAGGAATGAATTGAGTGGGGGCAAGAGAGACCTGGGATTTCCCTGGGTGTCTCAGAGGTAAAGAATCTGCCTGCAATGCAGGAGCCACAGGTTCGATCCCTGGGTCGGGAAAATCCCCTGGAGGAGGGCATGGCAACATACTCAAGCATTCTTGCCTGGATTATCCCATGGACAGAGGAGACCAGAGGGGCACAAAGAGTCAGGCATGACTGAAGCATCTTAAACAGCGCACACAGGAGAGACCTGGCGACACAGCTGAAATATCTAAGTGCACTGTAGTACATATGTTTACATTTTAACAGTGCCAAGTTAGCCAAATTAATTTCTTTTGTATTGTTAAGTTCACCAGCAAGTGATGCAGAATACAAAATATAGTAAACACTTGCAGATAACACATTGAGTAGCCATCAAAATATTGACTAGTTTTGAAGAACTTAAGGCAAGAACCTGGTCAAACGAATAAAGACTAGAAATGATCAAAAGAAGCTCACAGCTGCCTAAAAGTTTTAAAAATTAGAAATTTAACACTCAGCAAGTGTATCAAAACCATGTTTCGCTTGCTCACTCAACTCAGAGGCTCACTCACAGTATCTGAATTCCACATATTTATGCTGAGTATATACAGTTAGCTGAACATAAATATCACAGGTACTTATGAAAAACTACTATGTAAGTTTATGTTAATTTATGTACTGGTCTAGGGTCACCACTTACGGTTGACTTTTTAAATCTAATCAGTTTCTTGATACACTCAGTGAAAAACTGTAGCACAGAAACTCCAAGTCCCAGCAAGCAATCAGGCCCATCGTCCACTAGAGGCAAAGCTTCTGCTGAATGAGAAGGTGATTTCAGAGTTCTTGTATTTTCCCCAGGCACCAAAAGGCACTACTACTGCAGTAGTGTTATCTTCAGTACCATATTGTATTGCCTGCAAGGTACGGCAGGAAGGAAGAAATGAACAATGGAAATCAGGATCCATACAAAAAGAAATCAGTCTTTTCCTGGAAGGCCAAACTGGTTTAACACACAGTTATAAGTTATTTCACAGTGGTTTGTGATTCTTTTCCCAGGTATTAATGCCCACAGTTTAAAATTTTAGATTGTGATAGGATAACTAACCACCCAAAGTATATACCATTGTAGCAGTTTTGGCAAATTGTACCAGTGAACTAATAAGGTATGAAATATGTAGCTCCTGAAGAAGAAAGTACACATAAAGCATTTAGCACAGGAACTAATGCAAGGTTACACACAGATGAGATGGTTGGATGGCATCACCGACTCGGTAGACATGAGTCTGAGCAAGCTCCGGGAATTGGTGATGGAGAGAGAAGCTTGGCATGTTGCAATCCTTGGGGTGGCAAAGAGTCGGACACAATTGCGTGATTGAACTGAACTGAATGAAAGGTTAAGGATTCAGAGAGTGTTAGCTCTTCCCTAGCAATTCTTCTAGGAATTTAGCTTAAAGAAATTATAACCTAAGAAATGGATGACTTCCCTGGTGATACAGTGGATAAGAATCTGCCTGCCAACGCATGGGACCTGGGTTCAATCCCTGGTCCAGGAAGATTACACATAACATGGAGCAACCAAGTCCATCTGCCACAACTACTAAGCCCATGTTCTAGAGCCCACGAGCCACAACTGTTGAGCCTGTGTGCTGCAACTACTGAAGCCTGCACACCTAGAGTCTGTGCTCTGCAAAAGAGAAGCCACCCCAATGAGAAACCCATGCACCACAATGAAGAATAGGCCCTGCTCACCACAACTAGAGAGAGCCTGTGTGTGTGCAGCAAGAAGACCCAAGGAAGCCAAAAATAAATAAATTTTAAAAATTAAGAAGAAATGGAAGTATACAGAGATATAAAATTATAAGATAGTTTATTATGGTTCATACAAAATAGAAAATAGGCATAAACTATACTTCCTACAGTAGAATTATAAGTCAATTTTAGGAACAAATGCAAACAAAAAATGATATGGTCAGTGTAATTCCACAGTGAAAAAGAACAGACTCTGTATGATTTTAATACCTTTAGACTATGAATTTTTGTACCTTATTTTTACATCTCTGGATATTTCCAGTGTCTCCTGGTTTATAGTCTATGGGAACCTGAATAGAATTTGCACCCTGCTGTTGTGTAAAAATTGCATTAATCTTAATTATGTTGAATTGGTTCATGGTGCTTTTCAGATCTGTTATATCCTTCTACTTTTCTATTTATTCTATTAATTTTTGAGACTTTGATTTTGAATCTCCAACTAAAAATCTTAATTTATCTAATTGAGAAAATAATTGTAATATATATATATGTAACTTTGTTCTGAATTTTCCAAGTCTTCTGTAAATGTGTTATCACACTTTATAAATTTAAAAAAGAGAAAAAAGATAAGAGTCCTTGGGATTATATTTAACAGCAAATGTACTTCAAAAGACCTCACAGGTTGAGGTCAAAACTAGAAGGAAAGGACTGATAAAAATATGTGATATAAAAACCTTCTAAAAATTTTTTTTTACATTTTACGAACAAATTAGAAGATCAAAATATATATTTGCAATGTTAGACAAAGTACTAATATACTTAATATATAGGAAGTTCTTACAATAACCACGAAGACAAAATGCCTATAAGTTCATGGGGAAAAAAGCAATACACAGACAAGAAATACAAATAACTAGTAAACCTGTGCAAATGGCTAGCTTTACTAACAAAGAAAAAAGGTGCAAATTTAAAACACTAAAATTTGATTTTTCCACCTATCAAATTGGCAAGACATTATCTATGATAAGAATTTGGAGAAATACAAACTATAAAACATGCTAGTGAAAAGTATAACATGGATAGTATTTTTGGAGGGCAATCTGGCAACCTTATTAAAAGTTTCAGAATGCTGTATATTCTTTTACCTAACAATTTTGCTTTGATGAATTTAACCTAAGAAAGTAATATCCGAAGGAAATAGATATGCACAAATATATACAGAATGTTTATTATAGAGCTCCCTCTAAAACATGGAAAAGTGAATGTAAACTAAATTAATTGATTATGGTAAGTATTAAATGAGTAATAGTACTCAGATGAGGGATAGTATGCCCTGGTAAGTTAGAAAATATATATCTTAAGACAAGTGATTAAGAAAGAAATGGTCATACACAAGAATTGGGCTGTTTCTTAATTTCATGAGCATATATAGTTACCAAGTGAATAACTCATGCTTATCCGTTTCCAAGTAAATAATGCTTTTTAAATAAGATCTTATATCTTAATTCCAAATGCTAGTACTTAAAAGTTTGGGCCAAATTTGGCTCCCCGATTGCAAATGTAAAAATTGGGAATGCAAAAATAACTATGTATGAGTTAAAGTGTGCTTCTAATGATTAGTGATGGCTAGAACTTAGAAAAGCTATCTATCCAAATAGAATATTAAAACATGGAAATTTTACTTTTTTTTTACACTGGATATTATCTAGCTTCCAAATTTTAGCTCTAATTGGCACACTGACACTCCACTCATCCATATACTTTTTTGTATTTGCTTTCATGCTCCCACTTTTAAAAACAAGAAGTTGATTATGCCATAATGTATGTTTTTTAACCATAGTGTTTTCATATTGGGTATTTACATGGAGCAGTCTAGTTTCAAATCATCTAGTGGTTGGACTGAGAGCTCAGCTATCTGGGTTTGAAGCCTAGTTTTGGAATGTGACAGTGCCTCTGCTCTCCTCCTCTGTAAAGAAGAGTTAGTTCTAGCTCCAGCCTCAGAGGGTTACTGTGATAATTACATGAGTTAAATACATATGAAGAGAAAAGTGTCTGTCACATAGTACTTGCTATTGTTATAATTTACTATTGATGTTACTAACATTTCAAGATAGGTACAAAGCCAAAAATAAACATAGCTCATTTTCTTGACAGATTAATTTTACTTACGGCAATGGCACCCCACTCCAGTACTCTTGCCTGGAAAATCCCATGGATGGAGGAGCCTGGTAGGCTGCAATCCATGGGGTCGCTAAGAGTCGGACACGACTGAGCGACTTCACTTTCACTTTTCACTTTCACGCATTGGAGAAGGAAATGGCAACCCACTCCAGTATTCTTGCCTGGAGAATCCCAGGGGTGGGGGACCCTGGTGGGCTGCCGTCTATGGGGTCGCACAGAGTCGGACACGACTGAAGTGACTTAGCAGCGGCAGCAACTACTTGGGAGAACCAGCAAAAAATTTTTTTTTTAATTGTTAATACTATGGGGTCAAGTGTAAAATTTACTGTAATACTGAAAGCTAAAACACATGATTTCAAAGAAATCTCCAGACAGTGGCGGCCCCTCCTGGCTGCACCAAGACCTGCACTGGGCTTTGTCCTTTCCTCCCCACTTTGGGATTTTTCTTGCAGAAGCTCTGCTGTGTTACCTGTTCAGTCACTGCATGGGCTGCTTCATTGGGATCGTGGCACTGATTGACAAAGTCACAAATCTCTTGACTGTTCACCATGAAGTTAATTCCATCTGTAGTGAGGACCAGGAAGCTGTCATCAGCATGATGTAGCTGCAATCAGAACCAAGCGTACAGAATTACAAACTAGACTTGGCCTTAGAATAATCGTCATAATCCAGTGATTTTATCTGTTTACAGAGCAGTCATCTGTGTTTCAGAACTTACAGACAAACAGAGTGAAAACAGGTCTTCAGGTAGGGCAAAAATAGCAACATTTAGCATCAATCACGGAGGACAAACCTAACATTTACTTAGTAACACCATGGAGGAAGAAGCCAGATAGCTAAATGCTAAGAGGCAGCCTAATGTAATGGCTAAGACCTCCTCGGTGTAAAGCCCACCTCTATTTTCAGCTGGGAAAACATAGGTAAGTTGAACTGTATATGCTCAGATTTGTTTTCTCTGTGTAAAATGGGATAGGAGTGGCTATTTTGAACAGAGCCCAACACATTGTAAACTGCCACAGAAGTATTTGTTAGATGAAATGAACATAAGTGGGATACCTGTAAGACATAAAACTGTTCAGTACATTAGCAATCATTTGCTGCCATTATCGGGAGCCTATTCCTATATATAATGTGTGAGGTACTAGAGCAGGCTGGGAGTTGTATAGGTAAAGTATCAGTTCACCACTAAGGTGTATGCTGGGGGAAGTGTAGTGTAAGGGGGACAATGATTAGTAGCAAGCAGAAGATGCCCTTGAAAGAGAGGTGGGGTGATTCTCTGGCTTGGTGGAAAAGGGAAGTCAGGATAGCTTCCAAATGATGGTGATACTGAATGATGAGGTGCTGGTGAGGAAGGATGGTAAAACCAGGCTTCCAGGCAATTTCCATAGCAGGATGAAACAAAGCCAACACTTCATCAAACATAAGGCCAGGAAAGAAGTATCTTACTTTATCTGAAAAGTTTTTCTTTCCTTCCACTAATCACTTCTTTTTAGAAGTCATACAGGCTTCAATGAAGGCTTCCAAGAAAGCCTGCAGGTGGAGACAATTCTGTGTTCATTCCTTGCCTGTGTATCAAGTGTTTGCAAGTCTTTTCTTACCTTAATCCTCTTTGTTTCAGGTTCTGCTATCACACCGCTGGTTTTAAGATCCAAATCTCCGAGACTCCTTGTCATTGCAAGTCTGCCGTTCACATGAGGCTGTCCCAAACTATTCCAAGCTACAAACCCCCCACATTTCTTAATCCTGGTCAAAAAAAGTTAAAAAAGACTATGATGTGATACCCAGAAAACCAAGGGTTAAACTTAAGCATGAAGTCAGTTTAAAATGCAAAGTTTTATTTCTATTTTGAACTATATACATATCATCCTCATAGATAGATTAGTGGAAGTGGTACCTTTCTTTCTCGTCTTTTCTTTCTGGAGTGTGGTCAATGGTCAGCTTCATGGGTTTTCCTTTTCTACACAAAATAGCTCGGCTGTCCCCAACACTAGCTATAACCAGTTCAATACCATCTCTCAATAGGGCTACTGTTGCAGTAGTCCCAGAGGTCAGAAGCGTTGCTGCAAATTATGAAGAAGAGTACAAGTCAGTGACAATCAAATGATTGGATCTGGAATGTTTATTACAAAATAAAACACAGGCATGTTAAACTAATGTTGAAATGTATCATTCTAATTTAACTAGAGCTATGCAAATAAAATGCAAATGAACTATGGAAGTAAGAGCATGCAGAAAAAGAAGTATTTAATTCAGTAACAAGGCTCTATGCAAACAGAAAAAGCTGCTAACCTAATTTGGTAAAAAACGCATCACTATCTCCAAATGGCTTCTATTTATATAAAGTAGAACTCACTTGAATTTATCATTCTGACATCTCTGTGTGTACATCAGGTGTCAGGATTAAAAGTAATACATTTTAATTAGATTGGCTAATAAGGCAGAGTGATTTACTACAGAGCCCATTCAGGCAAGCCAACTTTTCTGTAATCTATGCACTCAACTTTTTTCTTCCATTTCTTACCCCCATCCTATGAAAGTATTATCAATTAATAGGCTAAGCAAGATATGTCAAGTGTTTCACTGGCTCTTTAAGAATTGTATTTTATATTCTTTCCTTCTATAACTGCTTTAATTTTACAAATGTTCAGCAAAAAAAAAAAAAAAAGAAAGAAATCTTAAAATGGTTAAAGGTTCACATTCTTTCCTTGATTATCTTTGTCCTCCCCAGATGTAAAACAAAGTTACAGCCATCATTATATTAGGAGAAAATCTGGAGGGCAGGGAATGAAATCCATTCTAGTTTCCGATAAACTTGGTACAGTTCACACTTCTGGTTCCAGCAGGATCTGAAACAATCAGTCTGTTCCCAAATGGAGGAAAGTACTGCCAAGTACTGCTCCTGTGGTCACAGCCTGGGCCCAGAGCATTCCAAGAATGTTAATTTCCCCTGACCAATAACAAAATTATATGTAGCTTGGCCTGAGGTCATCGCTGTTTCCTTCATCCAATTCAAAGTGCATTTTTGCATCTTTCTTTAGTTTATTCTAAATTGTCTCCCTAAGTTCTTCACTATTTGTTGAAATTTTTGAGAGTGCATTGAGCCTTGTCAAAGAGAATACTGTGGAAGTAGCCTAAAAAGTAAAGCAAATTGAAAAAATCTAAAAAGATAACAGTTAAAGCAGGTATTATCTTCAATAACATGGTTAATTCTTTAAAGCATCTAAGTAAAATATTCAGGTGATCATCTAAAGATGATTTTGACTTCAAAGGCATATTTAAGTAAAATGAAATGCTATTGACTGATTGAGGCTCAGTCTTTCCAATTTTTTCTAAGATAATTTTTAAAACAGCAGTAATGCATTTGGAAAGATATATATGTATATATTTTCCAATCAATGTATTAAAATGCCTGCTTTAATCAGAAAAGTAAAATGGAAAAAAAAAAAAAAGTACTTTAGTAAATTATAAAACCAATGTACACAAGAGCACTTTGGCAGAACTTAATTTGGGACACAGCAAGGTGTTAAATTCTATACAGGAATCCAGTGAAGGATGAGTCATTCTTGGAGATGGAACAACATGATGATTTCACAGCCTGGAACGCTCAATAGGACCATCAATGGGCCGTTTCAATAATCTAACAACCAAGGGAAGCTACCAGAGAGTCAGGCGGTCTCATTCCAGATGCCAAAAGCAACAGGCAGATCATCACAGTTTGGCTTCTAAAGACATGAGTTTTTATTTCTGTTGAACTCATCCAGAGAAGTCAGTCTAATAAATACAATAAAATGTAACCCAACCAAGATTTTATGTCACTTTCCACAGATGCAGGTATATGAACAACTGAAGTGCTAAAACAAAATACAAGTAAGTGTTTGTATTTAGGGTTCAATACTAAAGTTTACCTATCCCTTCCCCCACCCCACCTTGAAGCATTTTCTTATTGTCCATTCTTTGCAAGGAAACTAAATGTCCTGTTTGATACTGAAAAGTTATCACAGGCCTACTCATTCTCTGCCAAGATTCATTAAAAAAATAAAATTCAACTTTGAAAAAATAATTTCTATTTAAATTACATGCTAACAATTCTTCAAAGTAATTTTTTAAATGGAACTTGAGAAATGTTTCCATTATAGAGAATAGAAATTCAAAACTGATTCCACCGAAACTCTTTTTTTCTCTAGAAAAAAAAAATGCATAAAACTTTGAAGAACTTAACACAAGGGTCTGTAGCAAATGGTTGATAGAAAGCAGGATTCTATTTACACTTGAATATATAAGGTACTTAATTTATACTTGTGGAAAATCACAATGATTTTAAGAATATTTTGCCAAATCAATGATGGCAAGTAGAGTTTGGCAACACATTTTAAAAAGATGATTTATATACTACATATAAATGAAAGGCAAACATAAATACAATTGATTTAAGTTTAATTACATTAATATAATTTACACCATACCAACACCACATGGTAATAGCCACATGGCAAATTCAGTTATAACTAAAAAAACTATTTAGAACAATCCTTTTGTTCCATTATTTGCATAATTTTCAGGAATAGAAGCCTAATACATGTATGCTTATCTTTTACGGGTTACAATAATCTAAAAGTTACACTTCAACATTGTGGCTTAAAAAACAAATATCAGTGTGTTTTTATGCTGTAGTCAAAGCTGACTAGTTTCAGGTTTTAAAAACTTTCAGGTGGATCAGAGCAAACTCCACTCCAGATCAAGGCCTATGTAGTCTACAGATTCTTCTTTGTCACAGTTGGCAATCCACTCAATGGATCAGTGACTCTTAGACCTCTGAACTTGACAACATCACTCCCACCCCTGTTTTTTTAAAGTAAAAGAGAGGAATAGCAAAGTGAAGAATTCAAAACAAAAATAAAACCTACATTTTTAGGAGGTCATCTTGTGCTTCAGCGTTTCTGTTAGCTTCCTAGTTTGGAAACCCTTCATACTCCTAAATGTAGCCTCCATGTTTATGTCCCAGGACCCTATACAGAAAGAGCGAGAACATTTTCCAGCCTTCTTAGACCATTTTGGTTCCTCACTTTCCAGGCAACAAATAGAAGACCACATTCTTTCTTGTAATATTTTCCTTTCTTTTACCAAACTTCCTTGAAAAAAAAAAGAAAACTTGAAAAATTCCCATACCCTTTTTTCCAAAGGACAATTCCTAACTAATACAGACAGGAAAGCTTAAGATTTATTTTCTTCCATTCCCCAAAAGGTGAGAAAATGTGAATATATTGTGCCCTCTTCCTTCAATAAGCCTTGAGTAAAACCTGAAGAAGAAAAAACATCAACCGGAAAACTAAGAGTTTAAATTATATCAACTTTAAAGTTTTGGTGTTTCTTTTGTTTCTACAACAAAATTCCACATCTTTCTTAACATTTAAGCATTCTTCTCACATCCTATTATTTTATATGCAAATTACCATATAACAATGTAGCTTCAACATGCTGGTTCTGTTCCTAGGTTTTTCCACATAAGTTACCTACCACAAAATATCTCCTACAATAATTTTTAACCTATCTGCCAGTAACCATTGGTTCTCCATTACAAAACTTCCCTCAGTTTGTCAAGAGTTCTTAGAGATAAATGTATCAATAATCTACAGCTAACTGGTGAAGTAGCTATGAAAGATTGTTCCCTTTCATTTTCCATTAGTCCAAAATATACATATGTACATATACCTACATATAACAAATTTATACCATCTGCAGAAATAAACTGCTGATATAATTTCATACACATATTTAGGGATTCACATTTTAACAGTAAACTTACACACAGATATATGGAAATATAGTTTTATACCCCTAAATTACATAGCAAGCTGAAATAGATAATGCTTTAAGATTTACTCTTTCTTATGAGTCTTAGAAAAAGAAGACATAAACCTCAAGCTCTGTCTGTAGCAATTATCAGTCAATCTGGGATTATCTTTAAGGACAAATTATCCGACTAGCTTACTGTATACAAAAAGTGATATAAACAGACTATATACAAAACACAAAATTTAGGATTAGAGATAACAAATAGAAACTTCATACAAAATACCTGACACTATCAGATGTACTTTGTATAGCTCTGACCAAAGAACTCTTATATTGGACATTCTTTTGATATGAATGAATAGTCCCAGCTATATATTAGCTACAGAAAAACAGGAATGAATTGAGTGGGGGCAAGAGAGACCTGGGATTTCCCTGGGTGTCTCAGAGGTAAAGAATCTGCCTGCAATGCAGGAGCCACAGGTTCGATCCCTGGGTCGGGAAGATCCCCTGGAGGAGGGCATGGCAACATAGTCAAGCATTCTTGCCTGGATTATCCCATGGACAGAGGAGACCAGAGGGGCACAAAGAGTCAGGCATGACTGAAGCATCTTAAACAGCGCACACAGGAGAGACCTGGCGACACAGCTGAAATATCTAAGTGCACTGTAGTACATATGTTTACATTTTAACAGTGCCAAGTTAGCCAAATTAATTTCTTTTGTATTGTTAAGTTCACCAGCAAGTGATGCAGAATACAAAATATAGTAAACACTTGCAGATAACACATTGAGTAGCCATCAAAATATTGACTAGTTTTGAAGAACTTAAGGCAAGAACCTGGTCAAACGAATAAAGACTAGAAATGATCAAAAGAAGCTCACAGCTGCCTAAAAGTTTTAAAAATTAGAAATTTAACACTCAGCAAGTGTATCAAAACCATGTTTCGCTTGCTCACTCAACTCAGAGGCTCACTCACAGTATCTGAATTCCATATATTTATGCTGAGTATATACAGTTAGCTGAACATAAATATCACAGGTACTTATGAAAAACTACTATGTAAGTTTATGTTAATTTATGTACTGGTCTAGGGTCACCACTTACGGTTGACTTTTTAAATCTAATCAGTTTCTTGATACACTCAGTGAAAAACTGTAGCACAGAAACTCCAAGTCCCAGCAAGCAATCAGGCCCATCGTCCACTAGAGGCAAAGCTTCTGCTGAATGAGAAGGTGATTTCAGAGTTCTTGTATTTTCCCCAGGCACCAAAAGGCACTACTACTGCAGTAGTGTTATCTTCAGTACCATATTGTATTGCCTGCAAGGTACGGCAGGAAGGAAGAAATGAACAATGGAAATCAGGATCCATACAAAAAGAAATCAGTCTTTTCCTGGAAGGCCAAACTGGTTTAACACACAGTTATAAGTTATTTCACAGTGGTTTGTGATTCTTTTCCCAGGTATTAATACCCACAGTTTAAAATTTTAGATTGTGATAGGATAACTAACCACCCAAAGTATATACCATTGTAGCAGTTTTGGCAAATTGTACCAGTGAACTAATAAGGTATGAGATATGTAGCTCCTGAAGAAGAAAGTACACATAAAGCATTTAGCACAGGAACTAATGCAAGGTTACACACAGATGAGATGGTTGGATGGCATCACCGACTCGGTAGACATGAGTCTGAGCAAGCTCCGGGAATTGGTGATGGAGAGAGAAGCTTGGCATGTTGCAATCCTTGGGGTGGCAAAGAGTCGGACACAATTGCGTGATTGAACTGAACTGAATGAAAGGTTAAGGATTCAGAGAGTGTTAGCTCTTCCCTAGCAATTCTTCTAGGAATTTAGCTTAAAGAAATTATAACCTAAGAAATGGATGACTTCCCTGGTGATACAGTGGATAAGAATCTGCCTGCCAACGCATGGGACCTGGGTTCAATCCCTGGTCCAGGAAGATTACACATAACATGGAGCAACCAAGTCCATCTGCCACAACTACTAAGCCCATGTTCTAGAGCCCACGAGCCACAACTGTTGAGCCTGTGTGCTGCAACTACTGAAGCCTGCACACCTAGAGTCTGTGCTCTGCAAAAGAGAAGCCACCCCAATGAGAAACCCATGCACCACAATGAAGAATAGGCCCTGCTCACCACAACTAGAGAGAGCCTCTGTGTGTGCAGCAAGAAGACCCAAGGAAGCCAAAAATAAATAAATTTTAAAAATTAAGAAGAAATGGAAGTATACAGAGATATAAAATTATAAGATAGTTTATTATGGTTCATACAAAATAGAAAATAGGCATAAACTATACTTCCTACAGTAGAATTATAAGTCAATTTTAGGAACAAATGCAAACAAAAAATGATATGGTCAGTGTAATTCCACAGTGAAAAAGAACAGACTCTGTATGATTTTAATACCTTTAGACTATGAATTTTTGTACCTTATTTTTACATCTCTGGATATTTCCAGTGTCTCCTGGTTTATAGTCTATGGGAACCTGAATAGAATTTGCACCCTGCTGTTGTGTAAAAATTGCATTAATCTTAATTATGTTGAATTGGTTCATGGTGCTTTTCAGATCTGTTATATCCTTCTACTTTTCTATTTATTCTATTAATTTTTGAGACTTTGATTTTGAATCTCCAACTAAAAATCTTAATTTATCTAATTGAGAAAATAATTGTAATATATATATATGTAACTTTGTTCTGAATTTTCCAAGTCTTCTGTAAATGTGTTATCACACTTTATAAATTTAAAAAAGAGAAAAAAGATAAGAGTCCTTGGGATTATATTTAACAGCAAATGTACTTCAAAAGACCTCACAGGTTGAGGTCAAAACTAGAAGGAAAGGACTGATAAAAATATGTGATATAAAAACCTTCTAAAAATTTTTTTTTACATTTTACGAACAAATTAGAAGATCAAAATATATATTTGCAATGTTAGACAAAGTACTAATATACTTAATATATAGGAAGTTCTTACAATAACCACGAAGACAAAATGCCTATAAGTTCATGGGGAAAAAAGCAATACACAGACAAGAAATACAAATAACTAGTAAACCTGTGCAAATGGCTAGCTTTACTAACAAAGAAAAAAGGTGCAAATTTAAAACACTAAAATTTGATTTTTCCACCTATCAAATTGGCAAGACATTATCTATGATAAGAATTTGGAGAAATACAAACTATAAAACATGCTAGTGAAAAGTATAACATGGATAGTATTTTTGGAGGGCAATCTGGCAACCTTATTAAAAGTTTCAGAATGCTGTATATTCTTTTACCTAACAATTTTGCTTTGATGAATTTAACCTAAGAAAGTAATATCCGAAGGAAATAGATATGCACAAATATATACAGAATGTTTATTATAGAGCTCCCTCTAAAACATGGAAAAGTGAATGTAAACTAAATTAATTGATTATGGTAAGTATTAAATGAGTAATAGTACTCAGATGAGGGATAGTATGCCCTGGTAAGTTAGAAAATATATATCTTAAGACAAGTGATTAAGAAAGAAATGGTCATACACAAGAATTGGGCTGTTTCTTAATTTCATGAGCATATATAGTTACCAAGTGAATAACTCATGCTTATCCGTTTCCAAGTAAATAATGCTTTTTAAATAAGATCTTATATCTTAATTCCAAATGCTAGTACTTAAAAGTTTGGGCCAAATTTGGCTCCCCGATTGCAAATGTAAAAATTGGGAATGCAAAAATAACTATGTATGAGTTAAAGTGTGCTTCTAATGATTAGTGATGGCTAGAACTTAGAAAAGCTATCTATCCAAATAGAATATTAAAACATGGAAATTTTACTTTTTTTTTACACTGGATATTATCTAGCTTCCAAATTTTAGCTCTAATTGGCACACTGACACTCCACTCATCCATATACTTTTTTGTATTTGCTTTCATGCTCCCACTTTTAAAAACAAGAAGTTGATTATGCCATAATGTATGTTTTTTAACCATAGTGTTTTCATATTGGGTATTTACATGGAGCAGTCTAGTTTCAAATCATCTAGTGGTTGGACTGAGAGCTCAGCTATCTGGGTTTGAAGCCTAGTTTTGGAATGTGACAGTGCCTCTGCTCTCCTCCTCTGTAAAGAAGAGTTAGTTCTAGCTCCAGCCTCAGAGGGTTACTGTGATAATTACATGAGTTAAATACATATGAAGAGAAAAGTGTCTGTCACATAGTACTTGCTATTGTTATAATTTACTATTGATGTTACTAACATTTCAAGATAGGTACAAAGCCAAAAATAAACATAGCTCATTTTCTTGACAGATTAATTTTACTTACGGCAATGGCACCCCACTCCAGTACTCTTGCCTGGAAAATCCCATGGATGGAGGAGCCTGGTAGGCTGCAATCCATGGGGTCGCTAAGAGTCGGACACGACTGAGCGACTTCACTTTCACTTTTCACTTTCACGCATTGGAGAAGGAAATGGCAACCCACTCCAGTATTCTTGCCTGGAGAATCCCAGGGGTGGGGGACCCTGGTGGGCTGCCGTCTATGGGGTCGCACAGAGTCGGACACGACTGAAGTGACTTAGCAGCAGCAGCAACTACTTGGGAGAACCAGCAAAAAAATTTTTTTTTAATTGTTAATACTATGGGGTCAAGTGTAAAATTTACTGTAATACTGAAAGCTAAAACACATGATTTCAAAGAAATCTCCAGACAGTGGCGGCCCCTCCTGGCTGCACCAAGACCTGCACTGGGCTTTGTCCTTTCCTCCCCACTTTGGGATTTTTCTTGCAGAAGCTCTGCTGTGTTACCTGTTCAGTCACTGCATGGGCTGCTTCATTGGGATCGTGGCACTGATTGACAAAGTCACAAATCTCTTGACTGTTCACCATGAAGTTAATTCCATCTGTAGTGAGGACCAGGAAGCTGTCATCAGCATGATGTAGCTGCAATCAGAACCAAGCGTACAGAATTACAAACTAGACTTGGCCTTAGAATAATCGTCATAATCCAGTGATTTTATCTGTTTACAGAGCAGTCATCTGTGTTTCAGAACTTACAGACAAACAGAGTGAAAACAGGTCTTCAGGTAGGGCAAAAATAGCAACATTTAGCATCAATCACGGAGGACAAACCTAACATTTACTTAGTAACACCATGGAGGAAGAAGCCAGATAGCTAAATGCTAAGAGGCAGCCTAATGTAATGGCTAAGACCTCCTCGGTGTAAAGCCCACCTCTATTTTCAGCTGGGAAAACATAGGTAAGTTGAACTGTATATGCTCAGATTTGTTTTCTCTGTGTAAAATGGGATAGGAGTGGCTATTTTGAACAGAGCCCAACACATTGTAAACTGCCACAGAAGTATTTGTTAGATGAAATGAACATAAGTGGGATACCTGTAAGACATAAAACTGTTCAGTACATTAGCAATCATTTGCTGCCATTATCGGGAGCCTATTCCTATATATAATGTGTGAGGTACTAGAGCAGGCTGGGAGTTGTATAGGTAAAGTATCAGTTCACCACTAAGGTGTATGCTGGGGGAAGTGTAGTGTAAGGGGGACAATGATTAGTAGCAAGCAGAAGATGCCCTTGAAAGAGAGGTGGGGTGATTCTCTGGCTTGGTGGAA
This sequence comes from Oreotragus oreotragus, assembly GCA_006410675.1. NCBI lineage: Eukaryota > Metazoa > Chordata > Mammalia > Artiodactyla > Bovidae > Oreotragus > Oreotragus oreotragus. The sequence continues at coordinate 59,776 of SJYX01011312.1, read as the reverse complement.
AAGGGAAGTCAGGATAGCTTCCAAATGATGGTGATACTGAATGATGAGGTGCTGGTGAGGAAGGATGGTAAAACCAGGCTTCCAGGCAATTTCCATAGCAGGATGAAACAAAGCCAACACTTCATCAAACATAAGGCCAGGAAAGAAGTATCTTACTTTATCTGAAAAGTTTTTCTTTCCTTCCACTAATCACTTCTTTTTAGAAGTCATACAGGCTTCAATGAAGGCTTCCAAGAAAGCCTGCAGGTGGAGACAATTCTGTGTTCATTCCTTGCCTGTGTATCAAGTGTTTGCAAGTCTTTTCTTACCTTAATCCTCTTTGTTTCAGGTTCTGCTATCACACCGCTGGTTTTAAGATCCAAATCTCCGAGACTCCTTGTCATTGCAAGTCTGCCGTTCACATGAGGCTGTCCCAAACTATTCCAAGCTACAAACCCCCCACATTTCTTAATCCTGGTCAAAAAAAGTTAAAAAAGACTATGATGTGATACCCAGAAAACCAAGGGTTAAACTTAAGCATGAAGTCAGTTTAAAATGCAAAGTTTTATTTCTATTTTGAACTATATACATATCATCCTCATAGATAGATTAGTGGAAGTGGTACCTTTCTTTCTCGTCTTTTCTTTCTGGAGTGTGGTCAATGGTCAGCTTCATGGGTTTTCCTTTTCTACACAAAATAGCTCGGCTGTCCCCAACACTAGCTATAACCAGTTCAATACCATCTCTCAATAGGGCTACTGTTGCAGTAGTCCCAGAGGTCAGAAGCGTTGCTGCAAATTATGAAGAAGAGTACAAGTCAGTGACAATCAAATGATTGGATCTGGAATGTTTATTACAAAATAAAACACAGGCATGTTAAACTAATGTTGAAATGTATCATTCTAATTTAACTAGAGCTATGCAAATAAAATGCAAATGAACTATGGAAGTAAGAGCATGCAGAAAAAGAAGTATTTAATTCAGTAACAAGGCTCTATGCAAACAGAAAAAGCTGCTAACCTAATTTGGTAAAAAACGCATCACTATCTCCAAATGGCTTCTATTTATATAAAGTAGAACTCACTTGAATTTATCATTCTGACATCTCTGTGTGTACATCAGGTGTCAGGATTAAAAGTAATACATTTTAATTAGATTGGCTAATAAGGCAGAGTGATTTACTACAGAGCCCATTCAGGCAAGCCAACTTTTCTGTAATCTATGCACTCAACTTTTTTCTTCCATTTCTTACCCCCATCCTATGAAAGTATTATCAATTAATAGGCTAAGCAAGATATGTCAAGTGTTTCACTGGCTCTTTAAGAATTGTATTTTATATTCTTTCCTTCTATAACTGCTTTAATTTTACAAATGTTCAGCAAAAAAAAAAAAAAAAAAAAATCTTAAAATGGTTAAAGGTTCACATTCTTTCCTTGATTATCTTTGTCCTCCCCAGATGTAAAACAAAGTTACAGCCATCATTATATTAGGAGAAAATCTGGAGGGCAGGGAATGAAATCCATTCTAGTTTCCGATAAACTTGGTACAGTTCACACTTCTGGTTCCAGCAGGATCTGAAACAATCAGTCTGTTCCCAAATGGAGGAAAGTACTGCCAAGTACTGCTCCTGTGGTCACAGCCTGGGCCCAGAGCATTCCAAGAATGTTAATTTCCCCTGACCAATAACAAAATTATATGTAGCTTGGCCTGAGGTCATCGCTGTTTCCTTCATCCAATTCAAAGTGCATTTTTGCATCTTTCTTTAGTTTATTCTAAATTGTCTCCCTAAGTTCTTCACTATTTGTTGAAATTTTTGAGAGTGCATTGAGCCTTGTCAAAGAGAATACTGTGGAAGTAGCCTAAAAAGTAAAGCAAATTGAAAAAATCTAAAAAGATAACAGTTAAAGCAGGTATTATCTTCAATAACATGGTTAATTCTTTAAAGCATCTAAGTAAAATATTCAGGTGATCATCTAAAGGTGATTTTGACTTCAAAGGCATATTTAAGTAAAATGAAATGCTATTGACTGATTGAGGCTCAGTCTTTCCAATTTTTTCTAAGATAATTTTTAAAACAGCAGTAATGCATTTGGAAAGATATATATGTATATATTTTCCAATCAATGTATTAAAATGCCTGCTTTAATCAGAAAAGTAAAATGGAAAAAAAAAAAAAAAACCCTGCTTAATCTCCTATATTCATGCTGGATTTACTGAGAAGTAGCATTTATAGTTGTACTATCTTCCCACTTATCTCTTGATTTTGGAACTGCTGTGCCGAAGTAATATCACTGTGGCAATAGTAAAGTAGATTATATATTGTCATTGTACAACACAAAAGTGTAAGTATCAGTGATGTTTACATTACAAACATTAGGTTGTGAGTTTCATAAAACATTGTATAAGGGAATCGTTACAGTTGAACCACTGTAATCTTTTCAAATGATTAGAAGAGCCTGGTAAGAAAACATAGGCATTTACTTAGATGCTACTTGTCCAGGGAGTTTAATGTTCCTCTCCTTTGTTTAAAATGTAAGGGGCAGCTTTTTTTCCAAGTGTTTATTAATTGGCTACCTCAAAAGAGTTAATACTTCATAAATGAAAAACTTCAAATTTAGCCATTTAGGATTATAATCCATGGCTCTGCCACCTAGATATTTAAAAGAGTTTGAGTTTTTAACCAACCCAACTTCACAGTTCCAAAATCCCAGGATTTATGGGAAAGTTTTCTAAACAGTTGATTCTGATTTGCTAAGCATCTAAGAATATAAATATTAAATCAGCATTTAGTTTCATTTAACATAGGAGTAAAAATTCTCACTTTTTTCCTTAACAATAAAATTATAAAACTAAGACATCTTTCAATAAGTTCTTAACACTCACTGGACATTTTCTACTGCAAGTCATCTCAACTAATGGGACAAAGAGGATGTGGGAACCTTCCAGTAGTCCAGGCTAGGAACCGCTGGACTCCTTCACCTGGGACAAAATTAAGCAGATCTCTCTTTCCACTGAAGCCCAGCATATAGTGTCCACGGGCTCCAGGTCTAGAGCTGCTGACCAGGCACAGTTCTCTGCCACAAATAACACGCACAGAGGCAAATAGGAAATTCACCCAGGAATTGTGCTCAAACATTATAAACCTGCAACACAGGGGAGGGTAGAGAAAGAGCTGCAAAATAAGGGGAAGGGTTTTTATTTTGGTGAAATTTTCAGTAGCAAATTACATAATATTCCAGGAGATGCCAGGTCAATGATTCCAAAACTCAGTTTGACCAAGTTGATGGTATTTTGTAGTTGAGTCTGTTTTCTTCTTCACAGAATAACACTTCTTAGTTTTGTGTCTTCCCAAGGTAGGAAAGCCCATATAGAAATGTATGTGCACCAAGACATATATGTGGTGACATACACACAGACTCAGCCAATTAGTCTTGAAGAGTAAATCAGTACTTTTACTGAGTTGAAAAAAATATACTGTAAATTTGTTTGGTATCAACATCAGAATTGTCCCAGTAACAAAAGGGAAATTCACGGGTAGAGCACTGAATAATTTGTATCTGACAAGCATACTAGAGAGGATATAAACTACAGTATACTACCAAATTGCTAGGATTAAAATATAAATCAAAAGGAATCAAAGCACCTCCTATACCAGATACAAGGAGTAGCTTATTTGTTAATGGTAAATGCAGGGATTTTAGGATCTAGATGGTATTTCCTGAATTGAATGATTAATTTAATTACTTAAATAAAAGCTAGTAAGGCTCTTGAGCGCTAAAAAATGTTTACAATTTTATGTAATTCATAAAATGGGAGTTTCTGCAGCTCTCTCTTTCCCCCAGTGTTGCAGGTCAATATATCAAAAGAAAAAATGATCAAAATTTTGAATGGCAACATAAAGAATCAGGCTTGTACTTTTCTAAGTATAACTTCCCCCACCCAGAAATTATTCAACTGTGTCAACAATATGGATAAACAAATACAGTTTCAATATTTACCAAAATGATGTTCTAGACATGAATGAATCATAAACACTAAATCAGAGGAACGAGTTGAAGCAGTAACAGCACAATAAGAGTCTCTCTCCAATGCCGTCCCTATTTTTCGCTTTGGCTGCCTCCAGCATAACAAGGGTAATCAAACACGTTGCATTTCTCATACTGGTTATTTTTTAGTTTAATTCTTCCATAAAGAGATCAAATGATACGAAGAGCAGGGAAGTTTCCAACAAGACTCACAATACTGCCACCAACGTCTCCCACTCTGAACGTCAGAGCATCTTCTCTCTTTGATCCATTTGTCTCTTGGGGAGCTTTGTTGCTTTCAAATCTTAAGTAATCTAGAAACACTTTGAAGAGTTTATCGGATATATAGGATATCATCTAAGTTTTCTATCATCTGGTTTAAGTGACAGTTTGTCCATTAAACAATAAACTAATGGGCAGACATCATTTGAAATTACTGGCTGATTTCATTAGTTGTAAAAATACACATGACTGGTATAAAATGAATACAAAATATTCAAAGATGATGATGAAATTAGCTATTTGTAAATAAGGGTAAATTCAAAATGCATCTACAACAAATCAATAAAGATAGCCAGCAATTTCTTAAGGACTATTTCTTGATAAACGGTATTTTGATTTTATTCTCCTCAAACTACCCTCATTTAAAACTTAAATAATAAATATTTTAAATGCTAACGAGAAATCTTGAAGTATTTTATGCAGATATGACAGCTTTAGATGAGAGTCTTAAAAAGATGAGTATGTTTTATTTTCGCCTTATTATTTTCACTTTCTTTTGAGAAAGCTAATAGTATGACATGGGGCACTCCTCCCTACCTGAAATTCCACCATTAATGATTCATGAGTGATTCCTGAGGTTTAACCAATCTCTTTTCAGCTTTCCTTACTCAAAATTCAAATCCCCCCAGAAGTGGTAACACATAAAAATATATACATTAAATAATTTAGTTAAATTTGGCTGTAGGACAGTCAAGTTATAATTACTTTGGTGATAAAGAGTAAGCAATGGAGATCAGTTTAGTCCAAATAATTACTGAGTACTTTTCAGACTCTATGCAGGATGTTGAACACTAGAAATTAAAAAATGAATAAGCCATGGTCCCTACCCTCAAGCTGCTAACAGAGAGGGTTCAGTGAGGACAAGTGGAACTAATGCTAAAAGAAAAGATGAAAGAAATTGGAGAGGGCAAACTGTACTTCTCCACAATTTTATTTAACTAGCACTGGTCCTACTCACAGCTGTGCCAAAAAGAATATTATCTACTCTTACAATACTGATACTGCTTCAGTTCTACTAAAAAGTAAGTAAAAAAATTTTTTTGTAAATTTAAGTAATAATTCTGAAGTGGTATATGCTCTTTTTAAATTCACAAATTGAAAAGTTTAATATATTTGATAAAATAAGCTCCAAATATCAAAAGCCAATTTTTGAAATCTTTGAAAGCCTGGCAACTGATTAAGAATAAATTTCAAAATTGTTCTCAAAATACTTATTTAAAAAACAAAAACCATAGAGACTAATTGATCTATAAGAATACATCCAAAATAAGATTCAAGAAGGACAATGTCAAAATAGATCCTTTCTTTTTCTTTTAGTAGTACGCTAACCATCATTCTGTCATGCTCCATTATACTTGTAAGCAAATTGCCATTAAATGAAAAACAAACTTTAGGATATCTTATGAAAGTTTTGAGATCATTAACTCAAAAATTATGACAGAGGAACTAAGTTTAAATGAACACATTTTCATTTAATTATTAGAAAAGAACTTTATTCATTCCTTTGCACAACTAAATTGATTTGAGAAAGGTGTCTGTAGAAAATTTCTTTTAAGATAGCAAGTTAGATCAATTCTCTCCCTAAATTCAAAATTCCCTTTAACTGTAATTTATTATTTCATAAATGAAAGGAGTCCTCTCACATTTTATACCAAATCTATTAATGTTTTAAGCATTTTTATCAATTAGATCCTGCACAAAAGGGCTGACTACACCCATGAAAGGTTAATGGTTTTTTTATTGTTGGCCACATTTCCAAGATACACTTGAACAGTCCTTTCTGAAAACCTTGCCCAGTGAGCTCTACCTGTTTACACAACAGCTGGGGCACACCACCTGCACTACAGCCGATAAACTTCATGGTGTGAGATACAGCCGACCTGCTTATAAATGAAATAAGAGCATACCAATATTCAGAGTTATGAAAATAAAACTATAAGAAAGTGTTTTAATGTCCTCTTCACCTTCGTATGTTTTACCCATGAGGAACAAGAACAGAATCTTATTCTAAAAACCTACCCTCTCTCACCGCTTATTCTCACAAGCTCAGGAGCCAGTTGGAAGGGGAAAAACGTCCAAAGGAATGAAAAAGAGAAAATGGACCTAAGGAATCTACAAATGAGAAAATAAATCCTTGAACAATGAGAGTGGACTCAAAAGCTTTTCGAAGAATTATGACAGTGATAAAGGTCTTGAAAAAGAGGAGGAAAGTGTCTTAAGATGGCAAATGAAGCCATCCTAGAGTCATCCTAATACTCACATTAAATATGCCCATGAGAGAGGCCATGGCGGGTGCCAGGAAAATCTCAGCCCTAACTCTCCAACTGACCTTTTATCTCTCTCTGAGTTTCAGTTCCTTAACTGTAAAATGGGGAGAATTTCTAGCCCTACACACTCCAACTGAAAATTACAAAGATAACATTGCTGTGGTGAGCTTTGACCTTCTTTAAACAAGAGGATGAACAAAAGACAGATGAATATTATTGCATGATTCATTTTAAAATCAGTTATGAGGTCTATATGCACACATTTTACTGGTTTGCTGTAGAAGCATTCAAAAATTATGAGCAATAAATTTGGGGGCCAGTTAACTAGAAAACATTAGCTACATTTTTGTGAAATGGTTTTAATAAATTGAGTCAAAATCAGAGACATTTTTCTTTCAAAATATAAGGACATCCAGTATACAAATTCTAAAATTCAGCTGTTATAGTCTTGTGTTTAACAAATAAAAACAAAAATGTCAACTAGTTACCATAGGAAAGCTGCAAGATCAAGCTTTTTTAAGAAGTGGAAGAAAAAATATCTTCCTTCTGATTTCACAAAGTAGTACATATTAACCATTGTCCTTTTGAGGACCAATTAGCAATTTTCTTGTCTGGACTACAACTCTCTGAGATTACCCTGTAGCAAATTTCAATAGTTGTTCATCAGATTCCTCTAAAAAACAAAAAACCCTCTCATAGTACCTGCTTCTTGTTCATAAAATGTCCAAATAGATTTTTTTTTTAATGTTTAATCTTTTTAAAATCAAAATTCAACATCAGATCTATTTTGGAGCTTCAATTTCTAAAACAACCTCTAATATGTTTCATTTAAATGTGAGATACTACCCCTAGTTTGGATTCCAAACAATATTTAAAATGATTATTTAAAAAGTCATTTTCAATGTAAGGATCCTTACAATAAATATTAAAATTCCCATCCCTGAAAGGCTTAAATTGTTTCCTTCTTACCCCAAATTCCCCAGGACTTTAAGGAATGAGATTGTTTTACTTACCATCAGCAGATAGGTGGGCGTGCCTTGCAAAGGTTTTATCTATTTCAAGAAAAGCCAAGGTCAACACAGTTTCCAAGTTCTCCTCCTTAGGAAGCAAATCCCTTCAGGGAGAGAAAAAGAGGCCAATCACTTTACAATAGGTTTCCCACCTTCCTCTTTGTCCCTCGAGCTAGCAGAGTCATTCCATACAATGGACTTCCAAGGTTTGCCCTTCAGATGCTTGCCTGTCGGAGTCTTTGCAACTATATGAACCAAAGCCCACCAGGCTCCTCTGTCCATAGGATTCTCCAAGTAAGAATACTGGAGCGGGTTGCCATTTCCTCCTCCGGGGAATCTTCCTGACCCAGGGATCCAACCCACATCTCTTAAGTCTCCTGCACTGGCAGGTGGGTTCTTTACCACTAGAGCCACCTGGGAAAGCATCTTCAGATGCTTAATATCCACATATTAATAAATCAAATTAAGAAAGAATTAGGCCCAGAGATAAGTTCTAAAAACAATAAAATAAAAGCCCAAGTCTCCAGTCTAAAGATATTAATCCTCACCATCATAATCCTGAGAGGTCAAGAATTCCTTTATATTTAATTAAGCCACTGAATTCCTTTGTGGAGAGAGGCAAAATATACATAAATCAATTGATGAACAATATGAATAACTGCTTGGGAAGAACAGTCACATGGGCATAACTCTTACATGTTTTCCCCCTCTTTTAATTCTAGAAGCAGTGTGATCCTCAAAAATATGTAAATATTGACTGCAGTAAATAAACTTTTTAAAGAGCTCCAAAACACTCTCATTAAAAGCATTTTCCCCATGTTTTTGCCAATCATCTAAAGCTATTTTCAACAAGTATTCAAAGCTATTCATACCACTTGAAAAAATAATTACTATTTATTGAAGCACTAAGTGCCATGCACAGAGAGGAGTAAGTGCTTCTCATAGATCATGTACTTTATTATGTGAATTCCCTTGAAATGATCACAAGTGCTGTAGATTCTGGTCAATGCTCTCACCAAGAGAGTGGTTAAAACATACACATTTCTGAAATGGTAATACTCATCAGCAATTTATGGCACGCTTGAGCTACTGCTTGTTCATAAAACCATAGTATGAAAGCAGTCAAATAACTACCTTAACAGTGGCTGTCTCAGCCAAAAAGTGAAAGTTTAAACAGGAAGGGAAAGGCGAACTGCAAAGAGTGAAAATCATTGTATCATTGTACGTACAGGATGCATTTCTCCATGTGGGTGTGACAGAAATCGGCCGCTGCAGGTCCCCCGTGGCCATCGTACACCGCAAAGTACAGGACCTCATTGGTCAGCTGAGCAAAGCCAAACCGATCTTCATTCTCTTTCCGTTTGCCAATCTGCGATGCGCTGCCCACGTTCTGCAAGCTGACTTTGGGAATTGGCTTGCCATACTTAATGCTGGGTGGCAGCAGAATTGGCTCCTCCAGGCGGTTATCCCAGATGCCAAAATTATCCCAGGTGGCTGGTCGGCCACTACCATCAGGATCAAAGCGAGACCATCTCGGCTCTGAAGTGGAGCTGTGGCACGTGGGCGTCACCCACCTGTCATCCTGCAGACCGCGGGCTCTGAGCAGCACTCTCCTCCTCACCTGGTTCCCACCACTTCTTACCAAAGTAAGTAAGGCAGCTGTTGACATAACTCCAGAGGGTCGGGAATGAGAGAAAGGTCAATGGAACAATAATGGGATGCCTTCCAGAAAAATGATGCAACTGAGTAGAAAGAGAGACAGAACACTCCCTCAGTAATTTGAAATACAAGTGATATATCATTAGATATTATCAAGAATGAAGTCTGTAAAGAAAGTGGCACTTAACAGCCTACTCCTGAGAATAGTGGTTCAAAAGTGAATCGATTCACCTACCCCACCCACTCACAGTGTTTAACCTCTACAAAAATTTGACAGTGTGCACAGATCACACAGAACAAGTGCTTCTCCAGCTTTAACCTACAATCACCTGGGGATCTTGTTAAAATGTAGATTCTGATTCAGTCTGCCGGGTGGTGCCTGAGACGCCATATTTCATGCAAAGGTTTTATCTATTTCAAGAAAAGCCAAGGTCAACACAGTTTCCAAGTTCTCCTCCTTAGGAAGCAAATCCCTTCAGGGAGAGAAAAAGAGGCCAATCACTTTACAATAGGTTTCCCACCTTCCTCTTTGTCCCTCGAGCTAGCAGAGTCATTCCATACAATGGACTTCCAAGGTTTGCCCTTCAGATGCTTGCCTGTCGGAGTCTTTGCAACTATATGAACCAAAGCCCACCAGGCTCCTCTGTCCATAGGATTCTCCAAGTAAGAATACTGGAGCGGGTTGCCATTTCCTCCTCCGGGGAATCTTCCTGACCCAGGGATCCAACCCACATCTCTTAAGTCTCCTGCACTGGCAGGTGGGTTCTTTACCACTAGAGCCACCTGGGAAAGCATCTTCAGATGCTTAATATCCACATATTAATAAATCAAATTAAGAAAGAATTAGGCCCAGAGATAAGTTCTAAAAACAATAAAATAAAAGCCCAAGTCTCCAGTCTAAAGATATTAATCCTCACCATCATAATCCTGAGAGGTCAAGAATTCCTTTATATTTAATTAAGCCACTGAATTCCTTTGTGGAGAGAGGCAAAATATACATAAATCAATTGATGAACAATATGAATAACTGCTTGGGAAGAACAGTCACATGGGCATAACTCTTACATGTTTTCCCCCTCTTTTAATTCTAGAAGCAGTGTGATCCTCAAAAATATGTAAATATTGACTGCAGTAAATAAACTTTTTAAAGAGCTCCAAAACACTCTCATTAAAAGCATTTTCCCCATGTTTTTGCCAATCATCTAAAGCTATTTTCAACAAGTATTCAAAGCTATTCATACCACTTGAAAAAATAATTACTATTTATTGAAGCACTAAGTGCCATGCACAGAGAGGAGTAAGTGCTTCTCATAGATCATGTACTTTATTATGTGAATTCCCTTGAAATGATCACAAGTGCTGTAGATTCTGGTCAATGCTCTCACCAAGAGAGTGGTTAAAACATACACATTTCTGAAATGGTAATACTCATCAGCAATTTATGGCACGCTTGAGCTACTGCTTGTTCATAAAACCATAGTATGAAACCAGTCAAATAACTACCTTAACAGTGGCTGTCTCAGCCAAAAAGTGAAAGTTTAAACAGGAAGGGAAAGGCGAACTGCAAAGAGTGAAAATCATTGTATCATTGTACGTACAGGATGCATTTCTCCATGTGGGTGTGACAGAAATCGGCCGCTGCAGGTCCCCCGTGGCCATCGTACACCGCAAAGTACAGGACCTCATTGGTCAGCTGAGCAAAGCCAAACCGATCTTCATTCTCTTTCCGTTTGCCAATCTGCGATGCGCTGCCCACGTTCTGCAAGCTGACTTTGGGAATTGGCTTGCCATACTTAATGCTGGGTGGCAGCAGAATTGGCTCCTCCAGGCGGTTATCCCAGATGCCAAAATTATCCCAGGTGGCTGGTCGGCCACTACCATCAGGATCAAAGCGAGACCATCTCGGCTCTGAAGTGGAGCTGTGGCACGTGGGCGTCACCCACCTGTCATCCTGCAGACCGCGGGCTCTGAGCAGCACTCTCCTCCTCACCTGGTTCCCACCACTTCTTACCAAAGTAAGTAAGGCAGCTGTTGACATAACTCCAGAGGGTCGGGAATGAGAGAAAGGTCAATGGAACAATAATGGGATGCCTTCCAGAAAAATGATGCAACTGAGTAGAAAGAGAGACAGAACACTCCCTCAGTAATTTGAAATACAAGTGATATATCATTAGATATTATCAAGAATGAAGTCTGTAAAGAAAGTGGCACTTAACAGCCTACTCCTGAGAATAGTGGTTCAAAAGTGAATCGATTCACCTACCCCACCCACTCACAGTGTTTAACCTCTACAAAAATTTGACAGTGTGCACAGATCACACAGAACAAGTGCTTCTCCAGCTTTAACCTACAATCACCTGGGGATCTTGTTAAAATGTAGATTCTGATTCAGTCTGCCGGGTGGTGCCTGAGACGCCATATTTCAGACCACCTCCCTGGTGATGCCGAGCTGCAGTTCCGGCCGGCCCAGACTTTTGATTAGGGAGAATATAGAAAACAGGTGTAAATAAATAGTCTTTCTTTCATCAACTTCATTGCTCTGAAGAAAAGGTGGAGCAAATATTAACAATAACAAAGTCTCTTACAAGAGTAGAAATTAGAAAAAATAACTGGTTATTAGAATATTTATTGTCGTGGAGTGTGTAATTTCCTCGGTCCTGTCACATCACAACAAAAATTTGAAGCCACAGAAGTTAAAGCCCTCCGACAGACCGAGTCTCAGCTCTTGGGACAGATCAGTGTTACAGCTCTGTGTTACAGCTCAGTTTTATTTAGAAAATAAAAGAAAATACATCCTTGAGGCGTGAGGGCATGCCGACCCAAAAGACATAAAGAGAAGAGAGAGAGAGACCCCCAGCCCTTTAGGCTCCTCTTTTTATATGTTTTTCCTCCCCCCCTCGGGCCTGCCCTGTGTAAATTGGGCTAGCCAGGAGTGCTGTTTGTTCTACCTGAGGTCCTCACTTCGGTCCTCGGACCTTCCTTTATTCTACTTTCTGGGCTTCTCCCTTTCTTGTCTTTTAGTCATCACCAATCTGGACTCTTTTTTCCTATTCTAACTACCTAACATTATGATAGTTCTGTACTCAGAGAGTACCCAAGTAGCATAGATACAATCTAGGACATCAGTTCTGTTTGTTTTAAGGTTTCTCAACTTATTGAACTTTACATATTCTATTACTCTGGTTAATATAAACTGGCTCATGCAAACACCCACCAGAGGCACAAAGAAAAAGTAATTCTGATGTGTGTGATCTCAGAGATTAGGGGAAACTGCATTTATGACAAGCAGTCTTTTTATGAGCCACCGATCTGTGCATTTACATTAACATTTGAGGCTCATCCGAATGCCTCTCCTGGCTGTTGGCTGGGGGAATTCCTATACCCCTGCAGGAAGGACTGTGTTGCTAGCAGTTTGCATACAAATAAGGTTTAAGCAGAAATTCATCTCCAAAGTATTTCATTCTATTACTTTATGAATTAAAAACCAACTTGAAAAAATAGCATAATATCAAGATTTGATAAGGCCAGTGGAGGGTATAGAAGTGTTATATTATTCTTCATTGTATGTTTGAATTATTTGTCTATAAGAAATAAATTTGAAAAAAAAAGGTATCTCCCCAAAAGGCACAATCACACACACATGAGTGCATCTATAAGAAAATGTATTACAGATTTTAAACAATCATTTTCAAACAAATTTTTGGAAATCAGTCTGGTTATGTATAGGAAGAACCATTAGTCCTTTCAGTAAGTAAATAGAAGGAAAGGATGAAGTTCCAAAAAACACCCTTGTAAATCTAAGCAATGGAAGACATATGAGCGCAGCCATCTAGGAATTCAGAATGAAGATGGCCTCCCAAATAATTAATAGGTCATGAAAGACTTAGGAGACTGCTCCTTTTTGGCCTTTTAGCTAACATCATGTATTAAAGTCTGAAACTCACTTCTTTTGCATTACTGGGGGTGGAGGAGACACAGTACCTCTTTATCAAGTATCAAAGAGAAACTGCATTCCATTACCAAAATAAAAAGAAAAGTTTATTCCTTTGGTTCTGTTTGAAGATTGTATTTTATTCAAAAACAAAGACTGTGTCAAATAAAGGTGAACTTGTAGAGAACTTTCAAAGTGTAATACCATCTTGCAAGTAAGAGAACTAAGTACTAATTCTTGATGGAGATAATTCACAAAGCAGCTTTGCATTATAGGAAAAATAAAACTTTAAATGTTTATCAGAAAACATTCACATTTGAAGAGTACACCAGAAATTAGCAAAGTACTATTATTCTTTTGGCTTCAGTCTGAAAGTATGTACACCATACTCAGCTTTGGGTCATTTTGCAGTCACACATGTACTTTAAACAAGGATTCTAGGATTACAAACTAATAAATACTGAATAGTTTCCCTGCAGCTCTTCTAGGATACTCCTGTCATTTCTCACTCTCTCCTCCGAATGAACAGAGCTGCATTCACATCAGGCAATATGCGTCTATTGTAAACATTACTTAAGAATGAAAAATGCAGGTTGAGCAGTTTTTTTAAGCTTACATAAACTAAAATCAGTCTTCAACTTGACCTCCTTCCTCATTCCTTATCTGCACAATCATCTCAGAAAGTAAGCAGAATAGTCACAGGAAAATATTTACTTTAAGGCATATTATCAGCTATTGGCATACATGAAGCATAAACCAGTTCACCAGTTTACAAACTAGGTCAGCATCACTTATGCGAGCAAGGGAGTGTCTAAAGAAGTGGTTCCATCTCCTTTGCTAAATGCAGTATAACAAAATCATACTAATCTCCATGTTCCCAAGGAAACAGTTCAAAGACGACTTTGTTCCCAAGCTAATTAATAACTCTGAATTAAACTTACACATCAAGAAGTTTCCTTCAGAGCTTCAAACTACCAATCAGCCGCTATTGCCACTCCCCTCCCCTAGCTCTCCAGATGCCCATGGAAATGATTAGACACTGATTAGCGGGTAGAATTTATAATGTAGGGGAAAAAACAAAAGCCTTAAAAAAAAAATCAGTGTTCTTTATAACAGAAAGAGATGAGAACAAATTAATAAATACCTAAAAAATCTTTTATTGTCAGTTGAGGAATTAAAAATTGTCATGTGTTTATCATCCTGCAAGCCAAAAATAGTTATTCAGGAATCCTTTATGTCGGTCTCTCAATCAGAGATCAAGCCTAGTTTATTTTCCTTTTAACAGTTATAGTCAATCTTTGAAAGTCGAAGTAACCCAAAAGAGTCAAAGGGCACAAGTAATTCCGCTTGAAAGCCATTTGAAGACACAAAATGTCAAAGCAAAATTTAAATGAACTAAGAGTCTAAGAACACATTACGTGGCACACCATATCCTACTAGCAAAAATATTTTCCTTTTTCACATTCATTTGTGTGACCAAGCCTTCATCTTCCTCTGACTCAATGCTTTGGTCAATCTGATTAAAGTATCAGATTCTGACACAGAACTCTATTGAACAAATTTGACTCCTGATTTAATAATATTGACTAGCAGGGGGGATTCTCAGAAAAGAAGATTAAATGAAATAAGTTGAGAGTCCACAAGAGTAGACACTGAGATTCCACAAGAGTGCTGGTTAAAAAGCCACAGCCTGAGTGTAGGAAATCTCAGGTGAAAAGCATCAGGAAAAGGAAAGAATGCATTTGGTAAACTTCTGAGGTATACAAATCATTTAAAAATAATAGTGGTTGGAGATGCAACCAATCCTTTCTGAAGGAGATCAGTCCTGGGTGTTCACTGGAAGGATTGATGCTGAAGCTGAAACTCCAATACTTTGGCCACCTCACGCGAAGTGTTGACTCATTAGAAAAGACCCTGATGCTGGGAAAGACTGGGGGCAGGAGGAGAAGGGGACGACAGAGGATGAGATGGCTGGATGGCATCACTGACTCTATGGACATGAGTTTGGGTAAACTCCGGGAGTCGGTGATGGACAGGGAGGCCTGGCGTCCTGCAATTCATGGGGTCGCAAAGAGTCGGACACGACTAAGTGACTGAACTGAACTGAACTGAGTGGTGAAGAAAAGCCACATATACCACTACAAGACTGCTATGCCAATTTTATACTTTTATCTTACTCCAATTTTATAATCCTGCAATGATTTAAATACCTCAGAGCTGGCTAAATGTATTTTTGGAATAGGGAGGCACTCATGGTCCCTGGCAGGAGGGTGCACTTGGGATTTGAGTTAAACTGCTCTTGACTGCTGAAAGCAGGTCAAAAGGGCAGTATATGGATGTCATGTTAAGCACATGGCAAAATTACTTAGGAGTTCCAAGGATCAGTACTGCTCAAACCTGCTTAGGTTTCTATTTCTAGCAAAAATGTTTAAGGACATATTCATATCTGCCCATTATAAAGTGGCACTCAGGTATCTTCATTATCAATAACTTCCACAATGGAAACACAGGTAATTTTAATATTCTTAAAATGTTTCTTTAATGACTCTACAAAAAAACAACCAATTTATCCCAATAAATTCAAATATTATGGAAACCTCCAGACTGTATCTCAGGAAATTTGGACTCCAGTATCCTCTTTATCAGTACCCTGCTAGGAGGAAGGGAAAGAAAATGTACTAGTCTAAATGAAGGAAAAAAACAAAACCAACAAGAGAAACCCCAAATGACTCCTGTTATGTTTGACCTGAACATATGTTTAGATGTGCAAACAGAAAAGAACAAGGGAGCAATGAAAAGTATTCATTATTCTAATTCCATAAATATTTTAAAAAACATTTCAGTTAACATGGATACAACTCACAGAACCATGTTCCAAACCTCATTTAAGAAGAATTTTCCAGAACAACCAAGTATAAGGTGTGTATTTTTCATTTCCTCTGTAGTACCTAATACAGTGTTGACATCTACACATTAAATTTTCAGTAAATTTATTTTTTTTTAAAGGATAATTTTCCTTTATATTCTATCCTACATCACTAACATCTTTCCCCTCTTCCTTCCTCTTAAGATTCCAGTCAAGTAGGTGCTTGAGTTGGTGGTCAATAGAAAGTGACTAAGGTTGCAAGGCAATGGCACCCCACTCCAGTACTCTTGCCTCGAAAATCCCATGGATGGAGGAGCCTGGTGGGCTGCAGTCCATGGGGTCGCTAAGAGTCAGACACGACTGAGCGACTTCACTTTCACTTTTCACTTTCGTGCATTGGAGAAGGAAATGGCAACCCACTCCAGTATTTCTTGCCTGGAGAATCCCAGGGACGGGAGAGCCTGGCGGGCTGCCGTCTATGGGGTCGCACAGAGTCGGACACGACTGAATACTTAGCAGCAGCAGCAGCAGCAGCAGCAGCAAAGTTGCAAGAAAAAAAATCTTGAAAAATTATAACTGATATATTTTATTAGACAGTGGAGTAATTTTTTCCTAGGCTAAGACGCCACTGTTATCTTTCAAGACCATTATAGTCTGTCGCCTTAATTACTCACTCTGAAACCGCGGACAACCTCATTCTTTCCTCCGCACAGGCAAAGGGGGTGCAAAAGACTGAAGAGGCCTTGCTGCACATTTCCAGACTGAAGCTCAGAAAGGCCGGTGGAGCTTTAGAGACTCCAAATTCCCTGGCTATTGCCACCCGGAGTTCGTCTTTGTCACCTCCCGTGAAATCTCTAATCTACAGACAGCGGCTGCTAAAAAAAGACATCAAGGGCCAGAAGGCCTTGAGACTACAGTGCTCTTTTGGCAAAGCAAAACCCACGTCCTCAGATCGACACCAACCAGGGCTCTGCATCTTTCTCTGCTCCGATCCCCTGAAAAGCTCACCCTTGGACAGTTTGGGATCCTGGGCTTGGCTGGCTGGCCGTGACAGATGAATGACCAGGGCGAAACAAGGCAGGAAGCACACCCTCCCGCCGGCGCAGCCACCGATGGCTGGGTTCCCTCCAGCACTTTCCGCCGCCCTGTCTCCGCCTCTCAACCACCCTCGCTGCGTACAGATTCCGGGTGTCGCCACGTCTGTCTCAGCCCGACCAGCGCTGCAGCGGCGAGGAGGCGCTGACGCTCGCAGCATCCTCCGGCCCGCGACTCAAGGCTTCGCTGAAGGGAAGCGTGGGCTGGGAGCCCCTTTCTCCCCTCCATCAGTTCAATTCAGTCGCTCAGTCGTGTCTG
>SJYX01011312.1:0-39246 GCA_006410675.1 Oreotragus oreotragus | reverse complement strand
CTCTGCGACCCTATGGACTGCAGCACGCCAGCCGTCGTTCCTTCCAAGTTCCATTCCCTCCTTCTATCCCGGTCCAGCACATTCACGGGCAAGAGCCTCCGGCCTTCCGGCCAAGTTCAGGCGGAACGTAAAATCTCCGCAGCAGCCGGTGGCTCAGCCGAAGTGGGCCCCGCCCCGACATGCTGCTCCAGACCTCGAGACGGAAGAAGGCTGCGCACAGCGAACCCAGACAGTGACCGCTGGGCATGCACTGAAGAGGCTGGAGAAATTAAACCGACATTTCCCCTCCTCTCCCTGGGGAACCCGTTTACTTTCCATTCCGCGGATGGGGAGCAATGGGACGTGCCCCCTCCTGTAAATAATATTATAAACGGTTAACATAAATGAAGCGCACTCTCCAAGCTCTTACCTCGTGATGGCAATATCCCTGGAAAATGTTCAATTAGCTAATGGAAGGCGGGAGAGGGGTTTTCTGTAAATAAGACTGCCTTCTCCGATGTTTTCAGTCTCTGAAGCAAGAAGATAGAACAGCCACTGGCTCAATCTGCTGGAAATTCTTGAGAATTTTTCGCCCGCAGTAGGTCAGATAGAGAGGGGAAGTCTGTTCCCGCTGACTGACGGCAGCTCCAACCAACCCACGCTTCACGAGGCGGCGCGCCCGCGGCCCGGCCCTTAGTCGCAGCCAATCACAGGTTCCGACAGGACCGTGCCTCCCCGCGAGATCAGTTTGACTTGGCTGACTTTCAGTAGCTCACAGCAGAGCGACGTCGACTTGGGCCAGTCGCGGCTCTTGGAGATGTCCGCCCTCTCGAAGGCCATGGCGCGCAAACCAACGAGAGAACGCCTCAGCGGTGGACGAGAAATTTGGTACCTCGCCATAGGATTGGAGAGAGGTGGTGTTGTGTCGCTTGCGGCAATGGAGCGGTAGTTGTAGCAACTAGGAGCGAGAACGGAATGCCAGCACTTAGCACTTTGCAGGGCAAAGGTATTGAAAGGCATCATCAGGTTTCATTGCTATTCTTTGAAACATTCACAGTACACCGTTCTTCCTGACTGAGCAGGCAGGCATCTCATGATCCCTTTAGAATGTTTTTTGGGTCTTTTACTTTTTTTTTTCGGCTGAGCCCCACAGGTTGTGGGATGTTGGTTCCCTGACCAGGGCTGGAACCACTGTCGGAGAGTCCTAACCACTGAACAGCCAGGAAATTCTCACTGAGAATGTTGATTCTTTCATTTGACAGGTATAGGCATTGATATTTGTTTAGGGAAGACCTTTTGAATACCTGGCACTGGGATATAATCTTGAAGCAAATAGACATGATAGTCGCCTTCATAAAGCTGCCAGTCTAACTGAGGAGAAAGAGGGAGAAGACAAACAGGTAAACAAGCCAATAAAATAATAACAAATCATCACAAGGAATGAAATAGACAAGGTGTGGGTACAGAGAATAATTGGAGGTTGAAGTTAGGTAGGGAGGAATTAAGAACTTTATTACATTTAAAGGAAGAGTGAGATCAGTCAGCCATGGAACCTGGAAAAAGATGTCTGTTCTGGGCAGAGAAGATGCAGAGCAAACGTCCTGAGGTGGGACAGCTTGACATTTTGGGAGAACAGAAAGAAGGCCAGTGTGGCTCCAATTTAGAGGGAGAGTGAGAGCAGCATGACGGAAGGAGAGAAGGTAGACAGAGGCCTGCTGATGTAACCAAGACTTGTAATTTCCTTTACATTTTAGATTTAATGATACTCTATTGAGGCATTTTAGGCAAAGAAGCAGAAGAATCTGGTTTAGACTGTAAATCGTTTCAGTTAATGTGCAGAGAACAGGCAGAACAGGGTATTGGGAGACTGGTTAGGAGACTAAATCAGAAGAGCTTCAAGGCGGGAGATGACCTGGTTTAAACTATGGTGATTCCACTGGAGGTAAAGAAAAGCTGAGACTGAAGATTTTAAAGATAAATTATTATTATTTGCTACATCTTTTTACTGTAATAGACTGTAACTGCTGCTGCTGCTAAGTCGCTTCAGTCGTGTCCGACTCTGTGCGACCCCATAGACGGCAGCCCACCAGGCTCCCCCGTCCCTGTGATTCTCCAGGCAAGAACACTGGAGTGGGTTGCCATTTCCTTCTCCAATCCATCAAAGTGAAAAGTGAAAGGGAAGTCGCTCAGTCGTGTCCGACTCTTAGTGACCCCATGGACTACAGCTTACCAGGCTCCTCCGTCCAGGGGATTTTCCAGGCAAGAGTACTGAAGTGGGGTGCCATTGCCTTCTCCAATAGACTGTAAACCACAGTCATATTGTATTGAGTAGCCTGGTCCCAGGACAACTATTTTGAATCCAATTCACTGAGTATTTTCTTTAGAGAGTGATTCTGTTTTCATGGGCTACATGCAGTTTCCTTTTTTAAAACCTTTTATTGCCATCAAGGAAGGCAATCTTATTTACAGAAAGCCCCTCTCCTATCATGTTTTTCTGTATATCCGTATATCCAGACATATACCTTAAGAGTATATGTATGCTAAGTTGCTCAGTCATGTCCAACTCTTAGTGACCCCATGAACTGAAGCCCTAGGCTGCCAGTCTCCTCTGTCCATGGGATTTCCCAGGCAAGAATACTGGAGTAGATTGTCACGCCCTTCTCCAGGGGCTCTTCCTGACCCAGGGATTGAACTCTCATCTCTTACATCTCCTGCATTGGCAGGTGAGTTCTTTACCACTAGTGCCAGCTGAAAAGTCTCTAAGTGTATACAGCTCAGTGAATTTTCACAATCTGAACACACCTGTATATCCACTACCCAGATCAAGAAACAAAACTTATTTCCATCAAGGGACTCTGTCATACTGCCTTCCAGTCATTGCCTATCCTGACTTCCAACACCATAGATTAGTTTTGCCTCTTTTTGGACTAGATATATATAGAATCATAAAATATGCATTCTTTTGTGCTTGACTTCTTTACTCAGCTTTATACTTATGAGATCCTTCCATACAGTTGTCGATTATTGATGTTATTTCATTCTATAAGTGTACCTTTGAATTTACCTTTCTGGTGGATGTTAGGGTAGGTTTCAGTTTGGAGCTATTATAGATAGTGTTACTATAAACATACTAGTACATATCTTTTGGCCTTTTCTTTTGATGAAACATTTCGGTGGCTGAGTTTCAAATACAGTTATTTTTTAATTTGTTTATCAATAACGTAATACTATATATTTCAATATCTCAAACATATAAACACCAGATCATGAAGGACTTTGCTCTCACAAATGAGAAAACTTTTGGCAACAAGAACTGTTGATGTGAGAAATTTTAAGTTTGGAAGTCTAAAACATCTGGAATTACATTTGCCATTTTGACCTTCTTTTTAAGCAGTCACAAACTACATGTCCAGGATTTGAGAACATCATGACTTTGCTACATCTTTTTACTGTAATGGACTGTAAACCACAGTCATATGATAAGCAAGGTCAGTTAGACTGTCCTGAAGAATGTGCAAATGTTTGGTACTGATAGAGTCCTTGGCCTTGTATTTGAAAATCATATCATTCTTTATCCTACTACAGTTGTTTAGAAATAAAGCCAGCAATTTACTTCTTTTGAATTATATATTTCTGCTTTTTGACTCTAAAGCATGGAAAGAGAGCCAGTCTCAGGGATAACTATTATCAGCTGACTCTTCTGCATAACAAGACAACGCTTATTTACTGTACATTCATACTCTCACATTCCTGTAACTTGTCTTCTCCAATCAGAAACCCCTTTTCCTTTATTTTGCCTAAAATAGTACATAAACCTCAATCATTTGGTCTCCTAGAGTCTTTCTTTATGAAATTTCCCCGCATAAACCTCAATCATTTGGTCTCCTAGAGTCTTATTTCTTTATGAAATTTCCCCGCATAAACCTCAATCATTTGGTCTCCTAGAGTCTTATTTCTTTATGAAATTTCCCCTCATACTTACATAATTAAAACTGTTTTTTCTCTTGCTGATTTGTTTTTGTCAGTTTAATTTCCAGGGTCCCTAGGCAGAGAACCTAAGAAGGTAAAGGGAAACATTTTTTTCTTTGGCTGCATTAGAATTGGCAATTATCCAAGTAAGAATATGTGCTACTTTTGGCCTCATGCTAAAGTATGGAATATTAAGCTATATTTTCCCACAGTTCAGGCAGTTCTATCCAGAAATGCCAGCCCAGGTGTCCCTTCTGTGTGTCAGAATAACTGACCAGAATAACTGTCAAAGCACTGACTCAAAGAAGTTTTACATCTTGTCTTTGGACCCTGTTAAAACTTGTAGTGGTGATTTTATTTTAGAATATAATTGTTGCTCTTTTTCCACAAATGGGGAATAAATAAGCTTCACTCAGTACCAGTGCTATAGAGATCTGAATTCTCTTTCCATTTCTACCTCTGACTTTTCTTTTTGACCTTTCAAAAGTATGTTAGTCACTCAGTTCTGTCTGATTTTATGCGTCCCCATAGACTGTCTGTAGCCTTTGTCCATGGAATTCTCTAGGCAAATATTTAACTGAATATTTGAATAAGGGGTTCTATTTGACCTTATTCAAGTATTTAATCTCAATATACATCACTTTCATATAGAACCGTTGTGAAGAAAACTGCATTTTATAAATGTAAAAAAGGTTATAAACAAAATTGCATTTTGTTACTTAAATTGCAAAAGCTCAAAATCAAGGAAATGAAATGTGATAGTCATTAACAACATTTGCAAATATTTCCTGCTCTCCACTTCCCAGGCAATTTCTATTCCCTTTGTGGGTGATGCTATGGGAAGATGGGGTACCTGTGACTAGTTTAGGTCAATGAGTTGTGAGTGGAGGTGACAGGGCTGCAGCATTTAATGTCCTTCTGCAAGACTCTTCAAGGCTTATTTCCCTCTGCCGTTACAACCAACAAAGTTCCAAATCGTGTCTGCATCTTCAGTTTGGGTCCCTGAGTAACTATGAAGAATAGAATCCTGCTGCCAACTCATCATAGCCAGATAGCCTGAGCAAGAAACAAACTTTTTAAAATTTTGAAACCATTGAGTGTCATTTTGGGTGCTCCCCAAGAGGTCCAGTACCACGGACCTTTAGGTCTCCTCACAGAAAAGAATTTAGCGAGAGGCAAAGTGATAGATAAGAACTGATTTACTAGAATAGGACGCTTGTGAGGCTAACAAGCCGGGAGGCACGGGGGTTCCATGCCCAGAGAACTTACTGGGCTACAATTTTACAATCGAAGGGACAGTAGGGTGTGGGTGTTGGGGGGTGGGGAGAATTTCTTTGTCTTTCTTGAGTAGACATCATGCTTCGATCATCAGTTCCTCCTCCGGGTTGAGCAGGGGAGTTTTCTTGTCCCTATATGATCAAGCTAGGTCCACAAATTACTATTTTTTTAATGTGTGCAGAAAGCACGTCCTAGGGATCATTAACTTACTGAGCTCATTGAGCAGGATATGGGTCTCATGCCACCACTGTTTCATTATTTTGGGGCATGTCTCATGTTTCTGCTGCATGATTTTGCTGCTAAGCTAGATTGCTTGATTTTGTGGTTAAGCAAACCTACTTTCTTGAGTAATCATTAATTCACAGAGGTCTCTCATACTTTTTCTACTTACAATCCCCTAGTGGGATTAACTATTTAATCGCCTGTTTTGTCCCTTCATTCTGTCCTTATCATTTTGAACCCCTAATATTGTTTGTTACTGCATCTTGAATCAACTTAATCTAGCCTATCCTGACTCATACAAGTAGCTCCAACTTAATGTCATTTGGTTGAGTTTTTCTTGGGGCAATTTTAGTCAAAAAGAAATTTTCATTTAGTTTTTCAGTAATTTTTCATGAAGTTCCTTTGGGGTTTATAGCAATGAATGAACAATATAAATGTCTCTGTTCTCGTGAAAATTGGTAGAGAGCAAAGGAGACATCATGCATATGTCTAAGTATGATGAATGCTGTAATTGGAAAAGTATGGCTTTCTCTAAGTATTATTCTTAGAGTGCTGTGGTTCCTTTTCCCCTTTCTGTCTCTCTTTTAAATTAGAGATTATTCAGTCACTGAATATTATGCAAGGCTACCTAGAAAAGAATGAGAAAGGAAAAAAAACCAAGTTTCTAACACTTGAGAAGTATCTTGGAATGATAGAAATGTACCTTGCCCAGTCTGGAACCTAGATTCCAACATTGCTTTTGAACAGTGGGCAGCCTCAGACAAATAGCAAGCTTTGCTGTGTAAAAGATGTAAAACAGATCAGATGTAAAACAGCACTAAATATAACCTTCCCTGGCCAGACTTTCATAATTGCTACAATAAATAAATTAAGCAGAGAATTAAGTGTCCCATAAAAAAGAAACAGTGTTATTATTCTTTGAAGATTTTACTTGAAATGCATTGGATGAGGCTATAAAGAACCAATTAAAAAAAAAAAGATTTGGTCTGCCTGTAAAGCAATAGATAAACAAATTAAATTAAAATTGTACACTTCCAGCTGTGGGAAATTTTACAGAATGACACAGTAGAATTACACCTTCAAGAATCTAAACTCAGTGTTCATTGCCAAGTAATATCTGCTAATGTCATGCTATTAGGATATGGTTGAAACATGCCAAAAATTTCCTTGTAATCTTCACAAGAAATATTCAATAATTTTCTTGTCAGTAGAATGAAATGAATGAACAAACACCTAGTTTTATACAAGTGGATAAACAAAAAAATGCATGCAGCATTAAAAACTGCCATTGTCTGTGAGATCTGTAATTTCAAAAATGTGTACACTTATAACTTGTTGGAAATACCTAATGTTCTGAACTCATTCCTCTTTTCTAAGTCTCATTTAGATTAGAGTTCAGAATCTCAAGTTAATGTTATAAGAGATGATGAAAGGCACATTTGTCACTGGTTGTCAGGCAACCTAAAGCATGAGTTATTGGCATGTACAAACACATCTCCTTATTAGGTACACAGAGTGGGTGTAGGTGCTGAACTGCTTTTCTATTGGTTAGTTTCCTTTCCAATGGCAGAAGAGAAAGTATTTTTCTCCCAGTTAATTAGCATATTCTGGGAAAGACTGTGTTTCTTTCCCTGGCAGTGTTAAATATAGACTTGAAAACCAGCCTTTAGCATTTATCATTTAAAAGTTACTTTAACTTTGGGTGTTCTATATTTTTATGTACAAAAATACTTCAGAAAAGCTTTTGAAAATTCAAATAAATTAATAGCACACAATGATTATGCTATGAGAAGTTAGCAAGAGAGAAAGATTGATTTTCTTGAGGATATAAAGAAAATAAGAATTGACAATTATCTTCCCAGATTGAAACAAGGAAAAGTAACTCCAGGTCTGAAAGAACAACAGAAATAGTGTTCCTGATCCTCACCCCACCTTTACATAGACCACAAGGAATAGTCAGAAAACTGGGAAGAGGGCTAAGTTATAGCAAAGAAACAAAGGGGAGGGACCAAGAGAGGGATATCAGTCTGCCCACATGAGGGACAGTCAGATGGCCTGAAATGTGACCCAATGAAAACAGTATGGAAACAGATGCTTAGTGCTCTTTGAACTGTGTGTAACTGCATAATGCAAGCTTACATAATATTTTCTACATGTTTTCTCTTTCTCTGGTTTCTGCCTCCTCCTATTTCATCCTACACCCACTGATACTATTTTGCATCGTATAGCAGAGTTTCACAAAGCTTCAGTAGCGCCCTATTTCCAATAGTGTTAAATTTATGAAAGAAAGCCTAAGCTTCTACAGCTGGTATTCACAGTTTTCCATGGGCTGCTGCTACCCTTCAGCAGCCTTCTGACCCACTACTTTCCTCACTCCACCCAAACACGTCATTTACTATACCTGCCGTGAGGGTTCTGGCTCACTTGCTCCCTAGCCTCTGTTCAAAGCAAACCTTAGTTTTCTCCTCTTCAGGTCAGTTCAGGTCAGTCGCTCAGTCGTGTCTGACTCTTTGCGACCCCATGAATCGCAGCACGCCAGGCCTCCCTGTTCATCACCAACTCCCGGAGTTCACTCAGACTCACGTCCATCGAGTCCGTGATGCCATCCAGCCATCTCATCCTCTGTCATCCCCTTCTCCTCCTGCCCCCAATCCCTCCCAGCATCAGAGTCTTTTCCAGTGNTATGAAATTTCCCCGCATAAACCTCAATCATTTGGTCTCCTAGAGTCTTATTTCTTTATGAAATTTCCCCTCATACTTACATAATTAAAACTGTTTTTTCTCTTGCTGATTTGTTTTTGTCAGTTTAATTTCCAGGGTCCCTAGGCAGAGAACCTAAGAAGGTAAAGGGAAACATTTTTTTCTTTGGCTGCATTAGAATTGGCAATTATCCAAGTAAGAATATGTGCTACTTTTGGCCTCATGCTAAAGTATGGAATATTAAGCTATATTTTCCCACAGTTCAGGCAGTTCTATCCAGAAATGCCAGCCCAGGTGTCCCTTCTGTGTGTCAGAATAACTGACCAGAATAACTGTCAAAGCACTGACTCAAAGAAGTTTTACATCTTGTCTTTGGACCCTGTTAAAACTTGTAGTGGTGATTTTATTTTAGAATATAATTGTTGCTCTTTTTCCACAAATGGGGAATAAATAAGCTTCACTCAGTACCAGTGCTATAGAGATCTGAATTCTCTTTCCATTTCTACCTCTGACTTTTCTTTTTGACCTTTCAAAAGTATGTTAGTCACTCAGTTCTGTCTGATTTTATGCGTCCCCATAGACTGTCTGTAGCCTTTGTCCATGGAATTCTCTAGGCAAATATTTAACTGAATATTTGAATAAGGGGTTCTATTTGACCTTATTCAAGTATTTAATCTCAATATACATCACTTTCATATAGAACCGTTGTGAAGAAAACTGCATTTTATAAATGTAAAAAAGGTTATAAACAAAATTGCATTTTGTTACTTAAATTGCAAAAGCTCAAAATCAAGGAAATGAAATGTGATAGTCATTAACAACATTTGCAAATATTTCCTGCTCTCCACTTCCCAGGCAATTTCTATTCCCTTTGTGGGTGATGCTATGGGAAGATGGGGTACCTGTGACTAGTTTAGGTCAATGAGTTGTGAGTGGAGGTGACAGGGCTGCAGCATTTAATGTCCTTCTGCAAGACTCTTCAAGGCTTATTTCCCTCTGCCGTTACAACCAACAAAGTTCCAAATCGTGTCTGCATCTTCAGTTTGGGTCCCTGAGTAACTATGAAGAATAGAATCCTGCTGCCAACTCATCATAGCCAGATAGCCTGAGCAAGAAACAAACTTTTTAAAATTTTGAAACCATTGAGTGTCATTTTGGGTGCTCCCCAAGAGGTCCAGTACCACGGACCTTTAGGTCTCCTCACAGAAAAGAATTTAGCGAGAGGCAAAGTGATAGATAAGAACTGATTTACTAGAATAGGACGCTTGTGAGGCTAACAAGCCGGGAGGCACGGGGGTTCCATGCCCAGAGAACTTACTGGGCTACAATTTTACAATCGAAGGGACAGTAGGGTGTGGGTGTTGGGGGGTGGGGAGAATTTCTTTGTCTTTCTTGAGTAGACATCATGCTTCGATCATCAGTTCCTCCTCCGGGTTGAGCAGGGGAGTTTTCTTGTCCCTATATGATCAAGCTAGGTCCACAAATTACTATTTTTTTAATGTGTGCAGAAAGCACGTCCTAGGGATCATTAACTTACTGAGCTCATTGAGCAGGATATGGGTCTCATGCCACCACTGTTTCATTATTTTGGGGCATGTCTCATGTTTCTGCTGCATGATTTTGCTGCTAAGCTAGATTGCTTGATTTTGTGGTTAAGCAAACCTACTTTCTTGAGTAATCATTAATTCACAGAGGTCTCTCATACTTTTTCTACTTACAATCCCCTAGTGGGATTAACTATTTAATCGCCTGTTTTGTCCCTTCATTCTGTCCTTATCATTTTGAACCCCTAATATTGTTTGTTACTGCATCTTGAATCAACTTAATCTAGCCTATCCTGACTCATACAAGTAGCTCCAACTTAATGTCATTTGGTTGAGTTTTTCTTGGGGCAATTTTAGTCAAAAAGAAATTTTCATTTAGTTTTTCAGTAATTTTTCATGAAGTTCCTTTGGGGTTTATAGCAATGAATGAACAATATAAATGTCTCTGTTCTCGTGAAAATTGGTAGAGAGCAAAGGAGACATCATGCATATGTCTAAGTATGATGAATGCTGTAATTGGAAAAGTATGGCTTTCTCTAAGTATTATTCTTAGAGTGCTGTGGTTCCTTTTCCCCTTTCTGTCTCTCTTTTAAATTAGAGATTATTCAGTCACTGAATATTATGCAAGGCTACCTAGAAAAGAATGAGAAAGGAAAAAAAACCAAGTTTCTAACACTTGAGAAGTATCTTGGAATGATAGAAATGTACCTTGCCCAGTCTGGAACCTAGATTCCAACATTGCTTTTGAACAGTGGGCAGCCTCAGACAAATAGCAAGCTTTGCTGTGTAAAAGATGTAAAACAGATCAGATGTAAAACAGCACTAAATATAACCTTCCCTGGCCAGACTTTCATAATTGCTACAATAAATAAATTAAGCAGAGAATTAAGTGTCCCATAAAAAAGAAACAGTGTTATTATTCTTTGAAGATTTTACTTGAAATGCATTGGATGAGGCTATAAAGAACCAATTAAAAAAAAAAAGATTTGGTCTGCCTGTAAAGCAATAGATAAACAAATTAAATTAAAATTGTACACTTCCAGCTGTGGGAAATTTTACAGAATGACACAGTAGAATTACACCTTCAAGAATCTAAACTCAGTGTTCATTGCCAAGTAATATCTGCTAATGTCATGCTATTAGGATATGGTTGAAACATGCCAAAAATTTCCTTGTAATCTTCACAAGAAATATTCAATAATTTTCTTGTCAGTAGAATGAAATGAATGAACAAACACCTAGTTTTATACAAGTGGATAAACAAAAAAATGCATGCAGCATTAAAAACTGCCATTGTCTGTGAGATCTGTAATTTCAAAAATGTGTACACTTATAACTTGTTGGAAATACCTAATGTTCTGAACTCATTCCTCTTTTCTAAGTCTCATTTAGATTAGAGTTCAGAATCTCAAGTTAATGTTATAAGAGATGATGAAAGGCACATTTGTCACTGGTTGTCAGGCAACCTAAAGCATGAGTTATTGGCATGTACAAACACATCTCCTTATTAGGTACACAGAGTGGGTGTAGGTGCTGAACTGCTTTTCTATTGGTTAGTTTCCTTTCCAATGGCAGAAGAGAAAGTATTTTTCTCCCAGTTAATTAGCATATTCTGGGAAAGACTGTGTTTCTTTCCCTGGCAGTGTTAAATATAGACTTGAAAACCAGCCTTTAGCATTTATCATTTAAAAGTTACTTTAACTTTGGGTGTTCTATATTTTTATGTACAAAAATACTTCAGAAAAGCTTTTGAAAATTCAAATAAATTAATAGCACACAATGATTATGCTATGAGAAGTTAGCAAGAGAGAAAGATTGATTTTCTTGAGGATATAAAGAAAATAAGAATTGACAATTATCTTCCCAGATTGAAACAAGGAAAAGTAACTCCAGGTCTGAAAGAACAACAGAAATAGTGTTCCTGATCCTCACCCCACCTTTACATAGACCACAAGGAATAGTCAGAAAACTGGGAAGAGGGCTAAGTTATAGCAAAGAAACAAAGGGGAGGGACCAAGAGAGGGATATCAGTCTGCCCACATGAGGGACAGTCAGATGGCCTGAAATGTGACCCAATGAAAACAGTATGGAAACAGATGCTTAGTGCTCTTTGAACTGTGTGTAACTGCATAATGCAAGCTTACATAATATTTTCTACATGTTTTCTCTTTCTCTGGTTTCTGCCTCCTCCTATTTCATCCTACACCCACTGATACTATTTTGCATCGTATAGCAGAGTTTCACAAAGCTTCAGTAGCGCCCTATTTCCAATAGTGTTAAATTTATGAAAGAAAGCCTAAGCTTCTACAGCTGGTATTCACAGTTTTCCATGGGCTGCTGCTACCCTTCAGCAGCCTTCTGACCCACTACTTTCCTCACTCCACCCAAACACGTCATTTACTATACCTGCCGTGAGGGTTCTGGCTCACTTGCTCCCTAGCCTCTGTTCAAAGCAAACCTTAGTTTTCTCCTCTTCAGGTCAGTTCAGGTCAGTCGCTCAGTCGTGTCTGACTCTTTGCGACCCCATGAATCGCAGCACGCCAGGCCTCCCTGTTCATCACCAACTCCCGGAGTTCACTCAGACTCACGTCCATCGAGTCCGTGATGCCATCCAGCCATCTCATCCTCTGTCATCCCCTTCTCCTCCTGCCCCCAATCCCTCCCAGCATCAGAGTCTTTTCCAATGAGTCAACTCTTCGTATGAGGTGGCCAAAGTATCCTCTTAGTTTTCTTAAACCTTCAGAAATGGAAGGATCAAAGTGAAAGTTTGCCTTGTGATTAACGACAGCTTGTGCTGTTAGAGAAAAACCAGAATAGAGTATCACTTTATGCTGCAAACCATAATGGTCAATACCTGCAAACCAGATGGTTGACACCGAAATCAGATTGATTATATTCTTTGCAGCCAAAGATGGAGAAGCTCTGTACAGTCAGCAAAAACAAGACCAGGAGCTGACTGTGGCTCGGATCATGAACTCTTTATTGCCAAGTTCAGACTGAAATTGAAGAAAGTGGAGAAAACAAACCACTAGACCATTCAGGTATGACCTAAATCAAATCCCTTATGACTATATAGTGGAAGTGAGAAATAGATTTAAGGGACTAGATCTGATATTCAGAGTGCCTGATGAACTATGGATGGAGGTTCATGACATTGTACAGGAGACAGGAATCAAGACCATCCCCAAGAAAAGGAAATGCAAAAAAGCAAAATGGCTGTCTGAAGAGGCCTTACAAATAGCTGTGAAAAGACGGGAAGTGAAAAGCAAAGGAGAAAAGGAAAGATATACCCATGTGAATGCAGAGTTCCAAAGAATAGCAAGGAGAGATAAGAAAGCCTTCCTCAGCAATCAGTGCAAAGAAATAGAGGAAAACAATAGAATGGGAAAGACGAGAGGTCTCCTCAAGAAAATTAGAGATACCAAGGGAACATTGCATGCAAAGATGGGCTCAATAAAGGACAGAAATGGTAGGGACCTAACAGAAGCAGAAGACATTAAGAAGAGGTGGCAAGAATACACAGAAGAACTATACAAAAAAGATCTTCACGACCCAGATAATCACAATGGTATGATCAGTCACCTAGAGCCAGACAACCTGGAATGTGAAGTCAAGTGTGCCTTAGGAAGCATCACTACAAACAAAGCTAGTGGAGGTGATGGAATTCCAGTTGAGCTATTTCAAATCCTGAAAGATGACATTATTAAAGTGCTGCACTCAATATGCCAGCAAATATGGAAAACTCAGCAGTGGCCACAGGACTGGAAAAAGTGTTTTCATTCCAATCCCAAAGAAAGGCAATGCCAAAGAATGCTCAAACTACCACACAATTGCACTCATCTCACACGCTAGTGCTGCAAGAAGCACAAGCTGGAATCAAGATTGCTGGGAGAAATATCAATAACCTCAGATATGCAAATGACACCACCCTTATGGCAGAAAGTGAAGAGAAACTAAAGAGCCTCTTGATGAAAGTGAAAGAGGAGAGTGAAAAAGTTGGCTTAAAGCTCAACATTCAGGAAACTAAGATCATGGCATCCAGTCCCATCACTTCATGGGAAATAGATGGGCAAACAGTGGAAACAGTGTCAGACTTTATTTTTTGGGGCTCCAAAATCACTGCAGATGGTGATTGCAGCCATGAAATTAAAAGACGCTTACTCCTTAGAAGGAAAGTTATGACCAACCTAGACTGTATATTGAAAAGCAGAGACACTACTTTGCCAACAAAGGTCCTTCTAGTCAAGGCTATGGTTTTTCCAGTGGTCATGTATGGATGTGAGAATTGGACTGTGAAGAAAGCTGAGCGCTGAAGAATTGGTGCTTTTGAACTGTGGTATTGGAGGAGACTCCTGAGAATTCCTTGGACTTCAAGGAGATCCACCCAGTCCATCTTAAAGGAGACCAGTCCTGGGTGTTCATTGGAAAGACTGATGTTGAAGCTGAAACTCCAATACTTTGGCCACCTGATGCGAAGAGCTGACTCATTGGTAAAGACCCTGATGCTGGGAGGGATTGAGGGCAGAAGGAGAAGTGGACGACAGAGGATGAGATGGTTGGATGGCATCATTGACTCCATTGACAGGTTTGGGTGGACTCAGGGAGTTGGTGATGAACAGGGAGGGCTGGTGAGCTGCAGTTCATTGGGTCTCAAAGATTCAGACAGAACTGAGCGACTGAACTGAACTGAACTTATGCTGCAAACAGAAATAATAATTGTTAACTCTATTAGGGTTCTCCAGAGAAACAAGCAATAGGATGTGTGGATGTGTATGTGGAGAGAGAGACTGAGATTTAAGGAACTGACTCTTTTGATGTGGAATCTGACAAGTTCAAATCTGAATGGAGAGAACAGACTGTGGATATATTCTCAAAGGAAAGGGCAAGCACAGAGGCCCTGTAGCAGAGTGAAAGGCTGGAGACCCAGGGAAGAGATTATGGGGCAGCTCATGTCTGAAGACAGTCTGGAAGAGTATTGTGTCTTCCTTGGGAGATATCAGTCTTTCTCTTAAGGCCTTTAACTGACTTGATGAGGTCCATCCACATTATGGGGGTAGAATCTGCTTTATTCAACCTAGTGATTTAAATGTTAATTCCATCTAAAAATACCTTCACAGAGAAAAGTCTGGTACCTTGACCTAGTCAAACTGGCACATAAAATAAACTATCACACTAACCATGCAAATGCTTACTCTCTCCAGGCACTGTTCTAAATTCTTTACATGTATTAACTCATTTAACCCTAAGAATCCTATGAGGTAGGGTTATTATTATCTTTCCCATTATTAAAGAGAAGGACCAGATAGATTAAGTAACTTGCCTGAAGTTATATAGCTTATAAATGATGGCTTGCTGGGACTTGAATTTTGCTGCCTGGCCCCAGGGTTTTATGTTTTTAACTGTGCGTGCTCAGTCACGCTGATGTCCAACTCTGCAACCCTATGGACTGTAGCCCTCCATGCTCCTCTACTATGCTATTTATCTCTCAAGGAAGTTGAGTTTAAGTCACTGATACCTTATAAGTTCTGCTTGCTGCCCCCATAAATATCTTTGCCTGCCATTAACATTTGTTAGAAATCAACTTTTTATAGTGAAAGTGAAAGTCACTCAGTCATATCCAGCTCTTTGTGACCCCATGGACTATACAGTCCATGGAAATCTCCTGGCCAGAATACTGGGGTGGGTAGCCTTTCCCTTCCCCAAGGGATCTTCCCAACCCAAGGTTTCCCTTCCCAATGCAGGTTTCCCGCATTACAGGCAGATTCTTTACCAGCTGAGCCACAAAGGAAACCCAAGAATACTGGAGTGGTTTAGCCTATCCTTTCTCCGGTGGTTCTTCCCGACCCAGGAATCAAACTGGGTTCTCCTGCATTGCAAGCAGACCACACAATAGCCCTTTGATGCAGGTAGTGTTGCCCCTGTTTTACAGATAAGGGAAGTTTGAGGCACAGAGAAGTTAATGATTTGCCCCACGCCACATGGTAATGAGTGAAAAAGCAAGCAACTGAACCCAGGACCCACAGTCTCCAAAGCATATCCCCTGCCCACTCTGTCTCTCTGTATGTTAAAGATGTTCCTACTCATCTCTGTTTTGAAGACCTTAAATTATTTTAACCAAAGTTAGCTTTGCAAATTAATAAACATTGGCTTTCTGTTTTGATGTATTCCACGAGTGAAATACACTGTACATATAAGCCTATATATCTGACTACTTCACGCACCAGAAAAGAACATAGATTGTAGCTAAATGGAAAGAAAAAACAAAGAGAGAATGTTTCCTGTTTTACCAACTAGGGATTAGATAGCATCATCTACTAGGGGTCTGCTGTGTTTAGAGAAACTGCAAGGGTTGAATACATCACTCTGAAGCACTGAATGAGAGAAAAGAGGCAGTTAGAGAGGAATACAGATTGAGCCTGAGAAGTAAACTTGCCTACGACTAGCCTAGTGGCAAGAGCTTCAGTGGGCAGGAAAACAAACAACAAAAGTGCCCATTTACCAGTGTGGTTTGCCACACTGGAATTATGAGTTTACTTTGTTGCTAAGGAGAGAAGGAAATGGCAACCCACTCCAGTATTCTTGCCTAGAGAATCCCGTAGACAGAGGAGACTGGTGGGCTGCTGTCCGTAGGGTCCCACAGAGTCTGACATGACTGAAGTGATTTAGCATGCATGCATGCATTGGAGAAGGAAATGACAACCACTCCAGTATTCTTGCCTGGAGAATCTCCGGGATAGAGGAGGCTGGTGGGCTGCCGTCTATCGGGTTGCACAGAGTCGGACACAAGTGAAGCGACTTAGCAGCAGCAGCAGCAGTTGTTAAGGGACTGATGTAGAAATTTTTATTCCAGGAGTCTTGGTTTCTCAGTGGTGCCCATGAGAAGGCGGAGTATATTGTTTACTGTTGATAAGGATCATAATGTAGTAGTGCTTGCTACCAGGTACCTTTCACCTCTCTTCTTAACTCACTGACTACATTGTAGCCTGGGAGAGGAAGGATCCCAGGAATTTTCTGACTTCTCCAGAAGTCAATATGATCAAAGAAATTTAGAGACAGGAGGTTTCTTTGAACTATTTTCCTCCTCTTCTCTTCTTCATTTTTCAGAAAAATGTCACCTCTGAGAGGTGAAGAGATTTGCCCAACATCACAGAGCTGGTAACTACAGACGGGACCTCTAGGCCAAATTTCTATATTCCAGGCAAATACTAATCCTACCTCTTCACACCATATGCAGTCCTAGTCGTTTTTTACTTTAGACAACATAGTAAATGTTAGGAATTTTTATTATTCTCTGTCCTTGTCTAGCAATAGTTAGAACTGGATATGAAACAACAGACTGGTTCCAAATAGGAAAAGGAGTATGTCAAGGCTGTATATTGTCACCCTGCTTATTTAACTTATATGCAGAGTACATCACAAGAAACGCTGGGCCGGATGAAGCACAAGCTAGAATCAAGATTGCCGGGAGAAATATCAATAACCTCAGATATGCAGATGACACAACCCTTCTGGCAGAAAGTGAAGAAGAACTGAAGAGCTTCTTGATGAAAGTGAAAGAGGAGAGTGAAAAAATTGGCTTAAAGCTCAACATTCAGAAAATGAAGATCATGGCATCTGGTCCCATCACTTCATGGCAGATAGATGGGGAAACAGGGGAAACAGTGGCTGACTTTATTTTTGGGGGGCTCCAAAATCACTGCAGATGGTAATCGCTGCCATGAAATTAAAAGAAGTTTACTCCTTGGAAGGAAAGTTATGACCAACCTAGACAGCATATTAAAAAGCAGAGACATTACTTTGTCAACAAAGGTCCATCTAGTCAAGGCTATGGTTTTTCCAGTGGTCATGTATGGATGTAAGAGTTGGACTATAAAGAAAGCTGAGCGCCGAAGAATTGATGCTTTTGAACTGTGGTGTTGGAGAAGACTCCTGAGAGTCCCTTGGACTTCAAGGAGATCCAACCAGTCCATCCTAAAGGAGATCAGTCCTGGGTGTTCATTGGAAGGACTTATATTGAAGCTGAAACTCCAATACTTTGGCCACCTGATGCAAAGAGCTGACTCATTGGAAAAGTCCCTGATGCTGGGAAAGATTGAGGGCAAGAGGAGAAAGGGATGACAGAGGATGAGATGACTGGATGGCATTTTTTGCCGACTCAATGGAAATGAGTTTGGGTAAACTCCAGGAGTTGGTGATGGACAGGGAGGCNTTGGCCACCTGATGCGAAGAGCTGACTCATTGGAAAAGTCCCTGATGCTGGGAAAGATTGAGGGCAAGAGGAGAAAGGGATGACAGAGGATGAGATGACTGGATGGCATTTTTTGCCGACTCAATGGAAATGAGTTTGGGTAAACTCCAGGAGTTGGTGATGGACAGGGAGGCCTGGCGTTTTGTGGTTTATGGGGTCACAAAGAGTCAGACACAACTGAGTGACTGAACTGAACTGAGCTGAAACAGACAAAATTCCGTCCTTGTGGAACATACACTCTAGAGAAAGAAATAGAAAACAAAAAAGATAAATA
Organism: Oreotragus oreotragus; assembly: GCA_006410675.1. Taxonomy (NCBI): domain Eukaryota; kingdom Metazoa; phylum Chordata; class Mammalia; order Artiodactyla; family Bovidae; genus Oreotragus; species Oreotragus oreotragus. The sequence goes on along the minus strand of SJYX01011312.1, from coordinate 21,032 downwards.
TGTTCTTTAATATTTATAACAGTGAATAGTCTATTTAAAAAGAGAAATGATGACTAATGGGCTAGAGAAAGGAATTTGTGTTTCTTGAGGTGAGGAAATGAAGGAAAGCCTGGCATTGGAGGGCAAAAGCCATATTGAAGGGAGAAAACAGATGCATACATATATTTGGTGGTAAAATATTCCAGGCAGAGGAAAGGGCAAGTGCAAAGGCCCTGCAGCAGAGTGGCAAAGAAGCTTGCAGGATGGGAACATATTTAATGAGTGTGGCTCAGCTGGTAAAGAGTCTGCTTGCAATGTGGGAGACCTGGGTTCAAATCCTGGATTGGGAAGATCCCCTGGAAAAGAGAAAGGGAAAGAATACCCACTCCAGTATTCTGACCTAGAGAATTCCATGGACTGTATAGTTCATGGGGTTGCAAAGAGTCGGACACTACTGAGCAACTTTCACTTTCCCACTAACCCAGGTGGTGCTCTTGGTAAAGGACCCGTTTGCCAATGCAGGTAAACATAAGAGATGTGGGTTCAATCCCTGGGTTGGGAAGATCCTCTGGAGGGAGGCACGGCAACCTATTCCAGTATTCTTGCCTGGAGACGTCCATGTATAGTGGAGCCTGGTGGGCTACAGTCCATGGGGTCACAAAGAGTTGGGCATGACTGAGAGCCTAACACTTTCACTTCACGTTCCATAGAAAGAATATGGCCAATCTCAAAAGGCAAGAATGGCCTCGGGAGAAACACACTCTACAGAGTGTGGGCCATCACAGAAAGCCTAGAGGCCTGAAAATATGGGGTAGTTAGTTTTTATGAGTTGGATAATTGCATAGGCTAATGACTGGTAGGATTATTCCAACTATTTTGGGGAAGGGGCAGAGATTCAGGAATTGGACCACCACCCACTTTTTGACCTTCTGTGTTCAGCCTCAGAACTGTCATAGTGCTTGTGTGTGTGTCATTTAGATACTAATGTGTTACAATGAGCATATAATGAAGCTCAAGGTCCATTGGAAGTCAAATCTTCTGCCATCTTGGATCTAGTTGGTTCTAACCAGCCTTTGTCATGTCTTTTGGCTGTTATTCTTTCAAAGATCATGCCCAGCCTCCTTCCCTCCTGTTTCACTTCCAGGGAGAAATCAAGGTGAAAGACATATACTGAGGAGTCATCAGTGTGCAAATGGAGGTTTTTTTTTTTTAAGATTTATTTATTTATATTTGGCTGTGCTGGGTCTTTATTGCTCTGCGCAGGCTTTGCTCTTCACTGTGGCTTCTCATTGCAGTGGCTTCTCTTGTTATGAAGCATGGGCTTCAGTACTTTTGGTGCGAGAGCTTTAGTGATTGTGGGTCACAGGCTCTAGGGTGCTGGCTCAGTAGTTGTAGCACATGGGTTTAGTTGCTCTGGGGCATATGGGGTCGTCCCAGACCAGGGGTCAAATCTGTGTCCCCTGAGTTGGCAGGCATACTTTTAACCCCTAGGCCACCAAGGAAGCCCCTGCAGATGGAATTTAAAACCATGAAACTGAGATCACCTAGGGAGTAAGGTGTATGGAGAAGAGAGGATGCTGGATATCATAGCCCTGGGATTTTGTAGAATTTAGAGGTTGGTAAAAGGAAGAGGTTCAGGCAAAGGACACTAAGAAGGAATAGCCATGAGGTAGAAGGAAAACCAATTTTTTTTTAAAGTGAGAGAAAAGCAATAAAGAAAATTTCAAGAAGGGAAGTGTAAGCAGTTGTTTCAAATATAGGTAGAGGCTGAGGGCTATGAGTTGATGATTAGACATGACCATGTAAAGGTCTTTGAAGACCCAGACAAGAGCAGTGTCAGTGCAGTGGGGGCGCATAAATCTGATTGGCATGAGTTCAAGAGAGAATGAGTAGAAAGGGAGCAAACAGTCTAAAAGTACTTGATGGGTTTTATTTTAATATGGGACATTGGAATGAGGGATTAAAAGAGGGAAATTCTTTTTAAATGTAACATTATACATATATACATATAGCACATATGCATGCTGATGAGAATAATTTTGAAGGAAATCAAAGACTGACTTGCAAGAAAAGGAAAGAAGGAAAGGAGCAAATTAGTCATCTAAGATAGGGGAGGAGTTGGAGGACCCAGAAGAGTTAGGGGGTAGCTTGACAGCTCTCAGGAGCCACTTGAGGTTAGGTTCGTGAATTTGGTGTGAGACTAGTTAGCGTATTAATGTCTTCCTCCATGTATTCAGCTACTTGGGTCAGAGGCAGATCAGATGAAGAGTTAAATATGACTAGGTTAAGATTTAGTGTTCATTGCTCAGTTGTGTTGGACTCTTTGCAACCCGATGGACTGTAGCCCACCAGGCTCCTCTGTCCATGGAATTCTCCAGGCAAGAATACTGGAGTGGGTAGCTATTCCCTTCTGCAGGGGATCTTCCTGAGTCAGGGATTGAACCTGGGTCTCCTGCTTTACCAACTGAGCCACGAGGGAAGCCCATAAGATTTACATAGGTAAGAATTACCTANTCCTCTGTCCATGGAATTCTCCAGGCAAGAATACTGGAGTGGGTAGCTATTCCCTTCTGCAGGGGATCTTCCTGAGTCAGGGATTGAACCTGGGTCTCCTGCTTTACCAACTGAGCCACGAGGGAAGCCCATAAGATTTACATAGGTAAGAATTACCTATGTGAGTATAACAAAGTGGGAAGTGAGAAATTATAACAATGGGCCATGGAATCTAAGCTGGATAAACAGAGGAGAGGGCATGAGTGGTGTCATGGAAATTAAAAAGCTGTTGGAGTCAATCGATTTGGGAGACTGGCCATTGTACAAACCTAGAAGAATGTCTTTTTTTTTTTGTTAATATACTCTAAAATGTGAATGATTGGTGAATAACATATATAAGTAACCTTGTATGCATTTAATGAGAAGAAAGATGTTTCTTAACACAAAGAAATGAATCCCTAATGGGCAAATCCTAGAGGTATTTGATAGGATAATGGGAGAATATTGAAGGAAAGAGCCTCAATAATATAAGTATGCCCCCATTTGATAAAAGGATAAGGCTGACAGTGTTCCATGGGGTCCTGAATATGCAGTGACTTGTTGCTTTCTCTATATAAAATCTACATCCCATCTTGTATTCACTTCTATATATGTCACTTTGGGGTTTCACTGATGGCTTAGATGGTAAAGAATCAGATGCAATGCGGGAGACCTGGGTTCATTCCCTGGGTCGGGTCCCTAATAACCAAAAGGGAGTTATTCATCAACCAGAAGTCTAGCAAGATGAAGTAGAGACTCCTTGATCTTGAAAGATCAAGACATATTATACAAATAATACAGGACTGGAATTTGTGTTACTAACTTCATTGTTAATATATTTTCCACAAGAAGGAACATGAGGGAAGGTGAACTATCTTAATAATTGACTTCAGTCACCATTAAGCAGCCACAGTGAGTTCTATAGATAGATAGAATTTATAAATCCTAGGTGTATGGGGCGGGGAAGGCAATGGCACCCCACCCCAGTACTCTTGCCTGGAAAATCCAATGGACGGAGTAGCCTGGTGGGCTGCAGTCCATGGGGTCGCTAACAGTCGGACAGACTGAGCGACTTCACTTTCACTTTTCTCTTTCATGCATTGGAGAAGGAAATGGCAACCCACTCCAGTATTCTTGCCTGGAGAATCCCAGGGATGGGGGAGCCTGGTAGGCTGCTGTCTATGGGGTCACACAGAGTTGGACACGACTGAATTGACTTAGCAGCAGCAGCAGGTGTATGGGGACTGAGCAAGAAAAATTATAGGATATATATATATAAGGAATATCAAAAATATTAACAAAAGTGCTGGCAACAGAAATGGATAGATCAGGCCTGAAAATAAATAGATTTACTAGTGTAGTCATTACTGAGAAACTAATTTCATTGCTCCCAGGAGATAAAATCCACCATGTATTGTTGCACAGACAGCTAGACACAAAATTCATTATCTATTCTCCTTAGTAACAGACCCCTCCCTGATTTTTATCTGAGCATACTGGTGGCAAAAAGAAAACATTATTTCCTAGCCACTCTTATAATTAGTTTGGTCTGGCTGTTAAATTCACGCCATAAAATGCAAGTAGAAGCACATGGACCTTCAGAAAGTCACAATACAAAGGAGGGAGGGATGTCTTTCTGTCATTTTCCTTTCCTGGACTATGGACATGATGGCTGGAACTTAAGAATCATTTTGGATCATAGTATGACAAGATAGAGATGGCAGAGCAGTAAGATAGGAGGTTGGATCTTTGGTGAACCAGTCTATGGAGCAACCATAACAACCCTTTCTGTTAGAGCTGCGAAATCTGATCGTAACAAGCACACACATTTATCATTGCAGATGCCATAGTCTCTAGCATAGTATTTTACACATAATAGTCACTCAGTAAATATTTGGTGAATAAGTACCATTTTTTGTGATGGGGGTTTTGCTTCTGAAAGTGCTGTTTTAGTGGAAATTTGAATGGTATTTCCCTAAATGTAGCAGGTTTTTTTTTTTTTTTTTTTCTGTTGCCTTTAGTTGAGCCTCTGAATGACATGTGCGTGCTAAGTCACTTCAGTCGTGTCTGACTCTGTGTGACCCTATGGACTGTGGCCTGCCAGGCTCCTCTGTCCATGAGATTCTCCAGGCAAGAATATTGGAGTGGGTTGCTATGCCCTCCTCAAGGGGATCTTCCTGACCCAGGGAATGAACCCAGGTCTCCCGCATTGCATCTGATTCTTTACCATCTGAGCCACCAGTGAAACCCCAAAGTGACATATATAGAAGTGAATACAAGATGGAATGTAGATTTTATTCACAAATCTTTGCAAAATATTTGCTCTTAAAAATTGCCTTCAGTATCAGTTATTGGTGTGTGTGACAAGTAACCCAAATAATCATCAGCTTAAAACAACAGTCATTTATTATTATGTTCTTGTTTCTGCAGCTTGGTTGACATTCAGCCAACCTAGGTTTGGTTCAGCTGGGGAGCTCTGCATCTCACTGCAGGTCTGCAGGTTAGCTGGATCAGCTATATTCAGAGTCTCTCCTTCTCGGGCAAGTGGCCCTTCTTCTCATGATGATGATAAGAGCACAAAAAGAGGAAACACTCAAAGATTGTTTAGGCCTAGACTTGGAATCGCGCATAGTCCCTGTTGTCTACATACCATTGGCCAAAGCAAGTCACATGGTGTAGTAGATTCAGTATGACCATCAGTTACTTTTGATTCCTCCCATCAAGAGGTAGTTTATTTTACACAGGTATTCCTTACCTCTTGAAGACGGGCTTGTGACTTGCTTTGACCAATAGTATCTGATAGAAGTTAAAGTTTGTTATATATATACGTATGTGGCTGTGCTGGGTCTTCACTGCTGCATGTGGTCTTTCTCTAGTTGTGGTGAGTGGGGGCTACTAGTTGTGGTAGCTTCTCTTGATGCAGAGCATGGGCTCTACAGCATATGGGCTTCAGTAGTTGTGGCTCGCAGGCTCTATAGTTGTGGTGCACAAGTTTAGTTGCCCTGTGGCATGTGGAGCCTTCCCGGACCTGGGATGGGACTCATGTCCCTTGCACTGGCAGGCAGATCTTTAACCACCAGGGAAGTCTGGAAGTGAAATCTTGGCCCTCAGTGAGCCCTAGCTTAAAATGGACTTATATTTCCACCCTCACCCGCTTTGGACGCTGCAACCACCACATGAGGATGAGGAAACCCAACTCGGCTGAGCCTCTTCATGGATGAAAGCTCATACCGAGAAAAGCCTGACAACCCCAACTGTCCAAGCTCAGGCCCCAGGCTCTCTGTCTAGCTAAATGTAACTTTATGAGTGAGCCCATGTCAGAGCAACAAAAGAATTCCCATTCAAACCATAGAATTGTTACAGAGCTATTTTAAGTCACTGGTTTGGACTTAAGCAACAGATAAATAATACATATATCTAAGACCAGAGTCAAGGCACAGGGAAGTATACTCTGCATCAAGTAAGCATGTGAATACAGAGAGGGATAAAGAATTGAGACCAACAAATCAATCCACTCTAGTGTATAATATCTGACTTTCTATTATTTTAAATATAGATTGATCTTCAGTTGTTATGTTCCCTGGTGGCTCAGAGGATAAAGCATCTGCCTGCCATGCGGGAGACCCAGGTTCGATCCCTGGGGTGGGAAGATCCCCTGGAGAAGGAAATGGCAACCCACTCCAGTATTCTTGCCTGGAGAATCCCATGGACAGAGGAGACTGGCAGGCTACAGTCCATGGAGTCGCAAAGAGTCAGACATGACTGAGCGAGTTCACTTCACTTGGACATTTTAAATTTGTTTTCTTATTCCCCAACCCATTCTATCTTCATGATAGTTTATCTTCAATTCTTCATTTTCTGTCCTCACATACTGTTGCCCTATCATAAGGTGGAGTCTATTTCTGCACACCCTTCAACTTGGGCTGGCCGGAAACTGCTTTGACCAATAAAGTACAGGGAAGCAACACTGTCTCAACACCTAACCTTTTAGAAGCCTGGCAGCTTCCATGTCCTGCCTTTTGGAAGCTTGCCACCTTGTAAGAAATACAACCATGATGGCAAGTCTGCTGTGAGAAACCAAGTTTCTGACATTTGTTGAAGACAAATGATCACTTACTCATATGTTTTATAAGATTCTAGTTTGCATTCAGATTTTTCAGATGATAGACACCTTATTTTGTTTTTTCACTCATCAGGTGATAGCCATGCCAGGGGGATTAATGCTGCTGTGAACATTCACCTGCAGGTTTTTGTGTGAATACATGTTTTCACTATTTTGAGGTACATCCCTATGAGTAGAATTGCTAGGCCATATGGTAGCTGCTACACATCTTTGAATCTCTTTTCCTAAAGGAATACTTTTTTTTTTAAATCTGAATCTGTGACAGAATTTAGAGGATCAGAATTCCTTGAAAAATGCAAGACATTCTTTAAAATATAGTATGTTAGAGTAATTATTAATAGTATAACATGATTAAAACATAGTATAACCATAGTATAACATGATTTAAAAGTTCAATCCAATAATATAAACCATAAAACAAACCAGAAAGGAAGATAGGAAGCCATAGTATGTCTATTAATATAAATGATGTCATGTGCTTATTCCTGGATCCTGATCTGACCCTGTCTTCCCCTATCTCTAGGACAGTTCTGCTTTGCCCCTCTGCCCTCCACATGAGACAGCTCAAGGGAACACTAGCTCCCCTCAGATCTCTGATCACCCAGCAGTGTGTTAGAGAGCTGTTCCCCGAACACCAGCCTAAAATAGCTGTCCACCACCATCTATCCCCTTGCCAGTCCCCATCTCCAGAGCATTTATCAGCACCTCAGATGTTTTCTCACTCACTGATTTATGTTTGTCATTCCCCAGACTGTTAGTTCTGTAGAAGGTGGATTTTTGTTTAAACTGTAATATCCCTAGAACCTAGAACAGAGCCAATTGCTCGAGTGTATTTATTAAATGAATGGGTGAATGAATGAATGACTGAGGAGTCCTTCTTTTCCTTGCAAAGCCTTTGCTGCATTGAAGATTACACTATGGGAAACTGCATCAAGCAAATAACCATGTGAAGTTGGCCACTGTCAGAAAATGCCAAAGGATGTTAGTCAGTTCACCTCTGAGTCATGGAAGCAGAAAAGAAAAAGAAATTTAAAAGTAACCTAAATACTTCTCTTCTCACTTCATGACATGGTTTCTGCTGCTTCCCTCTTCGGCAGTTTTGGCTTTTTATACCCTTCAGTGTTTGCTTTTCTTTACCTCACACCTTGCATGGCACAGAATAGTAGGGCTGGTTAAAAAGCCTCAGGTCTGAAGAAGCCTTAATTATTGGTACAGAAAGAGCTCAGCCCGATTATTTCTACAAGAGTCCTTTTAAAAGTCTAAATCAGAAGGCAAGTGTCTACCTGGCTTTCTCTTCCGTGTTTTCTTTATATAATAATGGTATTCGTATCAGTCTTTAAAAGGCCTTCTTTTCATCTCTTGTCATTTCTTTCACATTTGCCTCCACTTTTTCCATCTTTGGCCCTATCTAAACTCAAGGACTAGTGTAGACAGCTGTATCAGGAGATGCCCGTACTTTTGTGTCACTTTATGGTTTATGCCGCATCTTTTAATTACTTCCTTACCTCAGTTCACTTATATTGAGCAAATGTGTGTGGAGTAACTACTATGCTGGATACTTGCTAGGCCTTGGGGACTCTAACATAATCAAACAACTCCTGCTTTTAGTATTTTTCAGTTTAAGCAGTTCCCATTCCATTCATTTGTGTCAGAATTGTAAGCTTCTTGAGGTTTCTCTATGGACTTAGAATACCTTACACACAGGAAGTAGTCACTGGTGTGAGAAATTAAACTGAATTGATAACCAACCTAAAATTTGTTTTCTTTCCTCTACTCCTCTTCAGTCTAATCTATGTCTACCTGTGATACAGTAAGAAATACATATTTGGTCTTTGTCCCCAGATCCCAACACAGCTCCTAAATTCCTTAGAATTTCCTGAGTGAGAGGAACGTCTTCTGTTCTAATGAGATGACACTTGCTTGGCCTCTAGATAGCTTCACGATGGGGACTAGTTGCCAAAGGAGCAAGACTTGCTTAGAAGTTTATAACTTTCAACCCCCAGGGAGGGGAGAGGGGTTGGAGATTGCGCTCATCACCAGTGCTCATGATTTTGATCAGTCATACTTGCATAATGAAACCTCCATGAACCACCCCTGCTAAATGATGAGATTTGGGGAGCTTCTGCATTAGTGAACACATGGAGGTGCTGGAGGGTGGTCCCAGAGAGGGCATCATAGCTCTGCACCCCTTGTCCCTTGCCTAGCTCTATGCATCTCTTCTATTTAGTCATTCCTGGGTTGTACCCTGAAAATCGATAGCAGTAACTAAACAGTTTTCCTGGGTTCCGTGAGCCACTCTAGCAAATTACCAAGCCTGGCAGAGGGTGGGGTGGATCATGGGAACCACTCTCCCAGGTATGGTAGAAGTCGTTTAGAAGTACAAGTGACAACTTTAAGTAGGGAGCACACTTATGAGACTGCGCTAAATCCAGGTAATTAGTATAAGAATAGATGGACGGAGGAGCCTGGTGGGCTGCAGTCCATGGGGTCGCTAAGAGTCGAACACGACTGAGCGACTTCACTTTGACTTTTCACTTTCATGCACTGGAGAAGGAAATAGCAACCCTCTCCAGTGTTCTTGCCTGGAGAATCCCAGGGACGGGGGAGCCTGGTGGGCTGTCGTCTATGGGGTCGCACAGAGTTGGACACGACTGAAGTGACTTAGCAGCAGCAGCAGCAGACTTGAATTGTGGCACACCTATTTGGTATCCAGAGAGTTGGAGAATTGGTTGGTGTTGGGGAAAAGAACACCTCACATTTAGTGTCAGAAGGGTTGTGAGAAAAAACTCTTGGATATATACCTGGGAACTGCTGGATTATTTGCATTCAGAGTATATAAAGAACTATTGCAATTCAATAATAAAAAGACAAGCAAATTTAAAATGGGCAAAAGGTCTGAATAGATGTTTCTCCAAAGAAGATATACAAATTGTCCATTAAAGCACATGAAAAGATGCCCAACATCATTAGTCATTAGGGAAATACAAATTAAAGCCAGGATTAGAAGCCACTTCCCACCTGCTGGAGAAGGAAATGGCAACCCACTCTAGTGTTCTTGCCTGGAAAGTCCCACGGACAGAGGGACCTGGTGGGCTACAGTCCATGCGGTTGCAAAGAGTCAGACATGACTGAGCGACTAACACTTCCCACCTGCTAGGATGGTTATAATAAAAAACATGGACAATAGCAAGTGTAGACAAGGATGTGGAAGAATCTGAACCTTCATACATTGCTGGTAAGGATATAAAATTGGACAACTATGATGGAAAACAATTTGGCAATTGCTAAGTGTTGGGCATAGAGTTACCATTTGACCCAGCTGTTCCTAGTGTATACTCAAGAGAAATTAAGACACATCCACACAACAGTATGTACATGCATGTACATAACAGCATTCTTTATAATAGCCAAAGAGTAGAAATAACCCAAGTGTCCATCAACTGATGAGTAGATAAAGAAAATGTGGTACATCCATACAGTGGGGTATTATTCAGCAATAAAAAGAATTGAAGTACTGATACATGCTATGACATGGATGAACCTTGAAAACATTATGCTAAATAAAAGAAGCCAGTCTCAAAATACCACATATGGTGTGATTGCATTTATATGAAATGTCCAAAGTAGGCAAATCTATAGAGACAGAAAGTAGCATCATGGTTGTCAAGAACTGAGGAGTATCAGAGTTTGGAGGAGTAGTGGAGAATGAATACTGATGGGTTGATGGATAAAGGGTTTCTTTGGGGGGTGGTGATTAAAGTATTCTAAAAGTAATGGTGGTGATGGCTGTACAACTCTGTAAATACATTAAAAACCACTGAACTGTGTACTTTAAACAGGTGAATTATATACTATGTGAATTATATATCCATCTGGCTATTTAAAAATGATATTGGCTTTCTCAGGGAACACAGCAAGGTATGCACCTAAAATGGCAGGTTCAATCTGACTCTTCTCAGTTCATGGAGTTTACCATGGGTTATTCAGTTAATATAAGCAAGAATCACAGTACTCAGAGAAATGCAAAGTGAAACATTCACAAGGATATCACTTCATACCTTTAAGGCTGACAAAAATCAGAAATGTGGATCCTGTCAAGGGTTGAAAGAGATGTGGGAAAAGGAACATACTCTCCTCCACCGCCAGTGGACATTCTGGAGAAATAATCTGTCATATCTTGGTCTAATGAAGAAGGCACATTTTCTATGATCTAGCAATTCTACTCCTGGTATATATTCCAAGTACATTTTTACATGGATATATGTTGAAACATCCCTGGAGAAGAGAATGGCAACTCACTCCGGTATTATTGACTGGAGAACATCATTGACAGAGGAGCCTGGCGGGCTACAGTCCATAGGGTCACAAAGAATCAGACATGACTGAGAAACTAACACACACACACACACATATGTGGGAACATGTTCAAAGATGTTCATGGCATCACAGCCCAAGGTGAAAGGGGTTGGAGTCTATCTCAGTGCTCATCCTGGGAGAAGAAGGAAGACAGGTCATATATGATGCACATGCAGGAATCTAATAGCTTCATGAATAGCCTCACATTGTTGTTGTCTAGTGACTATGTCATGCCAGACTCTTTCAGCCCCATGAACTCCAGCACACCAGGCTTTCCTGTCCTTCACGGTCTCCCAGAATTTGCTCAAACTCATGTCCATTGAGTCGGTGATACCAGTGAATCCTCTCATCTCTGTCATCCTCTTCTCCTCTTGCCCTCAATCCTTCCCAGCATCAGACTCTTTTCCAATGAGTCAGCTCTTCACATAGGGTAGCCAGAGTATTGGAGCTTCAGCTTCAGCTTCAGCATCAGTCCTTCTAATGAAGGTTGATTTCCTTTAGGATTGACTAGTTTGATTTCCTGGCAGTCCACAGGACTGTCAAGAGTCTTCGGCAGCACCACAATATGAAAGCAACAGTACTTCGGTACCCAGCGTTCTTTATGGTCCATCTCTCACATCCATACATGACTACTGGAAAAACCAGAGCTTTGACTACATGGGCCTTTGTCACCAAAGTGATGTCTCTGCTTTTTAATACGCTGTCTACATTTGTCAGTGCTTTTCTTTCGAGTGTCTTTTAATTTCACGCCTTCACCATGATTTTGGAGACCAAGAAAAGAGTCTGTCACTGTTTCAATTTTGTCCTGTTCTATTCACCATGAAGGGATCAGACTGGAGGCCATGATGGTAGTTTTTTGAATGGTGAGCTTTACACCAGCTTTTTCACAATTCTCTTTCAGCCTTGTCAAGAGGCTCTTTAGCTCCTCTTCACATTTTGCCATTAGACTGGTATCATATGCATATCTGTTCAGTTCAGTTGCTCAGTTGTGTCCGACTCTTTGCGACACTATGGACTGCAGCACACCAAGCTTCCTGCAGCACACCAACTCCCAAAGCTTGCTCAAACTCATGTGCATCAAGGCATGATGCCATTAAACCATCTTATTCCTTTATTGCCCCCTTTTCCTCTTGCCCTCAATCTTTCCCAGCAACAGTCTTTTCCAGTGAGTCAGTACTTCGCATCAGGTGGTCAGAGTATTGGAGTTTCAGCTGCAACATCAGTCCTTCCAATGAATATTCAAGACTGATTTCCTTTAGGATGGACTGCTTGGATCTCCTTGCAGTCGAAGGGGCTTTCAAGAATCTTCTCCAACACCACAGTTCAAAAGCATCAATTCTTTAGTGCTCAGATTTCTTTAGAGTCCAACTCTCACATCCATACATGACCACTGGAAAGACCATAGCTTTGACTAGGTGGACCTTTGTCAGCAAAGTAAAGTCTCTGCTTTTTAATATGCTGTCTAGGTTGGTCATACGTTTTCTTCCAAGGAGCAAGCATCTTTTAAATTCATGGCTGCAGTTACCATCTGCACTGATTTTGGAGCTCACTGTTTCCATCGTTTCCCCATCTATTTGCCATGAAGTGCTGGGACCGGATACCATGATTTTAGTTTTCTGAACGTTGAGTTTTAAGCCAACTTTTTTCACTCTTCTCTTTCACTTTCATCAAAAGGCTCCTTAGTTCTTCACTTTCTGCCATAAGGGTGGTGTCATCTGCATATCTGAGGTTATTGATATTTCCCCGGCAATCTTGATTCTAGCTTGTGCTTCATCCAGCCTGGCATTTCCGATGAGGTACTCTGCATATAAATTAAATAAGCCAGGGTGACAATATACAGCCTTGACGTACTCCTTTCCTGATTCGGAACAGTCTGTTGTACCATGTCCAGTTCTAACTGTTGCTTCTTGGCCTGCATACAGATTTCTCAGGAGGCAGGTCCGGTGGTCTGGTATTCTCATCTCTTGAAGAATTTTCCACAGTTTCTTATGATCCACACAATCAAAGGCTTTGGCATAGTCAATAAAGCAGAAATAGATGTTTTTCTGGAACTCTCTTGCTTTTTCCATGATCCAGTGGTTATTGGCAATTTGACCTCTGGTTCCTCTACCTTTTCTAAAACCAGCTTGAACATCTGAAATTTCATGGTTCACACATTGCTGAAGCCTGGCTTGGAGAATTTTGAGCATTACTTTACTAGCATGTGAGATGAGTGCAGTTGTGCGGTAGTTTGAGCATTCTTTGGCATTGCCTTTCTTTGGGATTGGAGTGAAAACTGACCTTTTCCAGTCCTGTGGCCACTGCTGAGTTTTCCAAATTTGCTGGCATATTGAGTGCAGCACTTTCACAGCATAATCTTTCAGGATTTGAAATAGCTCAACTGGAATTCTATCACCTCCACTAGCTTTGTTCGTAGTGATGCTTCCTAAGGCACACTTGACTTCACATTCCAAGATGTTTGGCTCTAGGTGAGTGATCATACCATCGTGATTATCTGGGTCATGAAGATCTTTTTTGTATAGTTCTTCTGTGTATTCTTGCCACCTCTTCTTAATATCTTCTGCTTCTGTTAGGTCCCTACCATTTCTGTCCTTTATTGAGCCCATCTTTGCATGAAAAGTTCCCTTGGTATCTCTAATTTTCTTGAGGAGATCGCTAGTCTTTCCCATTCTATTGTTTTCCTCTATTTCTTTGCATTGATCACTGAAGAGGACTTTCTTATCTCTCCTTATTATTCTTTGGAACTCTGCATTCAGATGCTTATATCTTTTTTTTTTTCAGAATTTAAAATTGGACTTTAATCTGTGAGTCTGCTTCTTTTTTGCTTTATTTGCTAGTTTGCTGTACTTTTTTAGATTTCACATATAAATTATATCATACAGTATCATCTTTCTCTGACTTATTTCACTAAGCATAATGTCCTCCAAGTCTATCCATGTTGCTGCAAATAACAAAATTTCAATTTATTATGGCTGAGTAGTAGTGGCATTCATTGGAAGGACTGATGCCAAAGCTGAAGCTCCAATACTTTGGCCACCTGATGGGTAGAACCGACCCACTAGAAAAGACCCTGACGCTGGGAAAGATTGAAGGCAGAAGGAGAAGGGGACAACAGAGGACGAGATAGTTGGATGGCATCACCAACTCGATGGACATGAGCCTGAGTAAGCTCCAGGACTTGGTGATGGACAGGGAAGCCTGGCATGCTACAGTCCATGGGGTTGCAAAGAGTCGGACACAACTGAGCGACTGAACTGACTGACTGAGTATTCTATTGTAAGATGCTTATATCTTTCCTTTTCTCCTTTGCCTTTAGCTTCTGTTCTTTTCTCAGCTATTTGTAAGGTCTCCTCAGACAACCATTTGCCTTTTTGCATTTCTTTTTCTTGGGGATAGTCTTGATCACTGCCTCCTGTACAATGTCACCAACATCCATCCATAGTTCTTTAGGCACTCTATCAGATCTAATCCCTTAAGTCTATTGTCACTTGCACTATACAATCATAAAGGATTTGATTTAGGTCATACATTAATGGCCTAGTGGTTTTCCCTACTTTCTTCAATTTTAGTCTGAATTTGACAATAAGGACTTCATGATCTGAGCCACAGTCAGCTCCCGGTCTTGTTTTTGCTGACTGTAAGTAGCTTCTCCATCTTTGGCTACAAAGAATATAATCAATCTGAATTTAGTATTGACCATCTGGTGATGTCCATGTGTAGAGTCTTCTCTTGTGTTGTTGGAAGAGGGTGTTTGCTATGATGAGTGCATCCTCTTGGCAAAACTCTATTAGTGTTTGCCCTGCTTCATTCTGTACTCCAAGACCAAATCTGCCTGTTANGTATTGACCATCTGGTGATGTCCATGTGTAGAGTCTTCTCTTGTGTTGTTGGAAGAGGGTGTTTGCTATGATGAGTGCATCCTCTTGGCAAAACTCTATTAGTGTTTGCCCTGCTTCATTCTGTACTCCAAGACCAAATCTGCCTGTTACTTCAGGTGTCTCTTGATTTCTTACTTTTGCATTCCAGTCCCCTATAATGAAAAGCACATCTTTTTTGGTGTTAGTTCTAGAAGGTCTTGTAGGTCTTCACAGAACCATTCAACTTCATTTTCTTCAACATTACTGGTTGGAGCATAGACTTAGATTAGTGTAATATTGAATGGTTTGCCTTGGAAATGAACAGAGATCATTCTGCCATTTTTGAGATTGCACCCAAGAACTGCATTTCAGACTCTTTGGTTGACTATGATGGCTACTCCATTTCTTCTAAGGGGTTCTTGCCACAGTAGTAGATAGAATGATGATCTGAGGTAATTTTGCCCATTCCAATCCATATTAGTTCACTGAGTCCTAAAACGTTGATGTTCACACTTGCCATCTGCTGTTGACCACTTCCAATTTACCTTGATTCTTGAACCTAACATTCCAGATTCCTATGCTATATTGTTCTTCACAGCATTGGACTTTACTTCCATCACCAGTCACATCCACAACTGGGTGTTGTTTTCCCTTTGTTTCCATCTCTTCATTCTTTCTCCACTCTTCTCCAGTAGCATATTGGGCACCTACCGACCTCAGGAGTTCATCTTTCAGTGTCCTATTTTTTTGCCTTTACATGCTGTTAATGGGGTTCTCAAGGCAAGAATACTGAAGTGGTTTGCCATTGCTTTCACCAGTGGACCGCGTTTCATCAGAACTCTCCACCATGACCCATCCGCTTTGGGTGGCCCTACACAGCATGGCTCATGGTTTCATTGAGTTAGACAAGGCTGTGGTCCATGTGATCAGTTTGATTATTTTTCTGTGATTGTGGTTTTCATTCTGTCTGCCTTCTGAGGGCATATCATGCATATCTGAGGTTGTTGTTATTTCTTCTGGTAATCTAAATCAGCTTGTGAGTCATCCAGTCCAGCATTTCACATGATGCACTCTGCATAGAAGTTAAATCAGCAGGGTGACAATACACAGCCTTGACGTACTCCTTTCCCAATTTTCAACCAGTCCATTGTTCCATGTCCAATTCTAACTCTTGCTTCTTGACCCGCATACAGGTTTCTCGGGAGACAGGTAAGGTTGTCTGGTATTCCCATCTCTTTAAGCATATACCACAGTTTGTTGTAATCCACATAGTCAAAGGCATAGTCAATGAATGAGAAGTAGATGTTTTTCTGAAATTCCCTTGGTTTTTCTATGAGTCAGTAGATGTTGGCTATTTGATCTCCAGTTCCTCTGCCTTTTCTAAAGCCAGCTTGTGTACATCTCGGATCACATACTGCTGAAGCCTAGCTTGAAGTATTTTGAGCATTACCTAGCTATCCTATGAAATGAGCGCAATTGTATGGTAATTTGAACATTCTTTGATGATGTTCTTCTTTGAGATTGCAATGAAAATTGACCTTTCCCAGTCCTGTGGGAACTGCTGAGTTTTCCAAATTTGTGGCATATTGTGTGCAGCACTTTCATAGCATCATCTTTTAGGAACTGAAATAGCTCAGCTGTAATTCCATCACCTCCATTAGCTTTGTTCATAGTAATGCTTCCTAAGGCCGACTTGACTTTACCTTCCAGGGTATCTGGCTGTAGGTGAGTGACCATATCATCATGGTTGTCTGTATTATTAAGACCTTTTTTGCATAGTTCTTCTTTGTATTCTTGCCACCTTTTCTTAATATCTTCTGCCTCTGTTAGTTCCTTGCCATTTCTGTCTTTTATTGTGCCCATCCTTGCATGAAGTGTTCCTTTGGATCTCCAATTTTCTTAAAGAGATCTCTAGTTTTTCCCATTCTATTGTTTTCCTCTATTTCTTTGCATTATTCACTTAAGAAGGCTTTCTTATTTCTCTTTTCTATTTTCTGGAACTCTGCATTCAGTTAGGTGTATCTTTCCCTTTCTCTTTTTCCTTTCGCTTCTTTTCCTNCAATTTTCTTAAAGAGATCTCTAGTTTTTCCCATTCTATTGTTTTCCTCTATTTCTTTGCATTATTCACTTAAGAAGGCTTTCTTATTTCTCTTTTCTATTTTCTGGAACTCTGCATTCAGTTAGGTGTATCTTTCCCTTTCTCTTTTTCCTTTCGCTTCTTTTCCTTTCTCAGCTATTTGTAAGACCTCCTCAGACAACCACTTGGCCTTCTTGCATTTCTTTTTCTTCAGGATGATTTTGGTCACTGCCTCCCGTTCAACGTTATGAACCTCTATCCATAGTTCTTCAGGCCCTCTGTCTACCAGATCTGACCCCTTGAATCTATTCATCATCTCCAGTGTATAATCATAAGGGATTTGATTTAGGTAATACCTGAATGGTCTAGTGGTTTCCCCTACTTTCCTTCAACTTAAGCCTGAATTTTGCAATAAGGAGCTCATGATCTGGGCCACAGTCAGCTCCAGCTCTTGTTTTTGCTAACTGAAGTGGATGCGCCAAAGTGGAAACAACACTCAGTTGTGGATATGTCTGGTGGTGAAAGTCTGAGCAGTAAAGAATAATATTGCATAGCAACCTGGAATGTTAGGTCCATGAAACAAAGAAAATTGGATGTGGTCAAGCAGGAGATGGCAAGAGTGAACACAGACATTTTGGGAATCAGTGAACTAAAACGGATGGGAATGGGTGAATTTAGTTCAGATGACTATAATATCTACTACTGTGGGCAAGAATTCCTTAGAAGAAATGGAGTAGCCCTCACTGGCAGTCAAAGAGTCCAAAATGCAGTACTTGGAGGCAATCTTAAAATTGACAGAATGATCTTGGTTCATTTCCAAGGCAAATTATTCAATATCACAGTAATCCAAGTCTATGTCCCAACTGCTAATGCCAAAGAAGCTGAAGTTGAATGGTTCTTTGAAGACTTAAAAGACCCTCTACAACTACACCAAAAAAAAAAAAAAAAAAGATATTCTGTTCATCATAAGGTCTGGAAGGCAAAATCAGGAAGTTAAGAGATATTTGGAGTAACAGGCATGTTTGATCTTGGAGTACAAAATGAAGCAGGGCAAAGGTTAACAGAGTTTTGTCAAGAGAATAGACTGGTCTTGGCAAGCACCCTCTTCTAACAACACACACCTCAGGGTAGATGTGGGTAAAGCTTCATGGATTTTTCTTAAATAAATATTGTTGACTGGAAAAATATAAACACCAGATAGAGATATTTAATTCTGTTTCCATACATTAAAAATGAGCACACAGGGAATTCCCTGGTGGTTCAGTGATTAGGATTCTGTGCGTCCACTTCAGGGGGTGAGGTTCAGTCTCTGGTCAGGGAACTGAGATCCTGTATGCCTTGCGGTGCAGCCAAAATAAGTTTGAATTTATAGAGCTAGTAAAGATGAAAAAATAATCATCAGTAAGTCTGTAGGAGGACTTGAATAGGAGCTTGAATAGGAGATGTATCAAATGGCCTAGAGCTAGATAAACCAAAACAATTCTATCAATACGATAAGAGAAGTTTCTAGATTATGTTTCAGTTCTGAAATGACCTAATTTCTTGACTGTTTTAAAGGTCGATGGCCAGAGGTGGTTTCTAAGGATAAAAACTGACCTTTTCCAATCTTGTGGCCACTGCTGAGTTTCCCAAATTTGCTGATGTATTGAGTGCAACACTTTAACAGCATCTTCTGCTAGGAATTTAAACAGAGATAATAAAATATATCAGCTATTCTAAATATTTTCTGTATATACAAATGTATATATTGAAGCTCAAATTATGTTCTATTCATTATGAATGTCCTATTCATTTTCTTCTGTTAATTTTGTTTTTACTTGTATATAAATTGCTTAGTTGCTCTGTCATGTCCGACTCTTTGTGACCCTTTGAACTGTAGCCCACCAGGCTCCTCTGTTCATAGGATTTTTCTAACAAGAATACCAGAGTGGGTTGCCATTTAAACACACACACATACACATAATGAATTGCTGTCCATGTCAATACAGATAGATTAGTTGATAATAAATGTCATGCATATTGTGGGCAGGGAGTAAAAGGGAAATCTCTATACCTTCCACTGAAGTTTGTGGTACACCAAAATCTGCTTTTAATAATAGCCTATTTTTTTGAAAAATGTGTAACTGATTTAAAAATATGATTGAGAAACTTAAAATATGTTTATAGAATTTCATGATTTAATTCCCTGGTAGTACAGTGATTATGATTCTATGATGCCAATGCAGGAAGCACAGGTTGGATCCCTGGTCAGAAAACTAAGATCCTGCGTGCCACTTGATGTGGTCAAAGATAGGTAAATAAATAAATAAAATCATAATTGTTATTGAATCTAGGTTATATTTGCAATGTAATATTTCCATATTTAAATCGTGTACTCAATGAGAGAAATCATCTCAATATGAACATTTAATAGAAAATTTTAGATAATAGCTCTCTACATCAATATGTGAAGTGAAGTTGCTCAGTTGTGTCCGACTCTTTGCGACCCCAAGGACTGTAGCCTATCAGGCTCCTCCATCCATGGGATTTTCCAGGCAAGAGTGCTGATATATACTTTTAAAAAAACAGACTTTACTTTTCAGAGAAGTTTCAGTTTCTTAGCATTGAGTGGGAAGTAAGAGAGTTCTCACATATCCCTTCCCCCCTCACACATGCACANTTGCGACCCCAAGGACTGTAGCCTATCAGGCTCCTCCATCCATGGGATTTTCCAGGCAAGAGTGCTGATATATACTTTTAAAAAAACAGACTTTACTTTTCAGAGAAGTTTCAGTTTCTTAGCATTGAGTGGGAAGTAAGAGAGTTCTCACATATCCCTTCCCCCCTCACACATGCACAGCCCTTTTCACTATCAACATCCCCCACCAGAGTGTTACATTTGCTATAATAGACTTGATACATCATTGTCACTCAAAGTCCGTGATTTACATTATGGTTCCTTCTAGGGATTTTGACAAAAATATATTTTTAACAACTTCATGGAATACCATGATATGACTCACCATGAATAGTTTAAGTAATTATTTGAAAATAAAGTTTGTTTGAAAATTTTTTCTACTACATACGATATAGATGGCAGTGTGTGTTAAAATCCTTAATATTTTAGCTCATCATCAATATAAGATTGATGCATAGAAAAATCAACAGAGCACATGAAGAGGTGTTTTACAAAAGAAGAAATAAAAATGGACAGTACAAAATGATAAGTTGCTCAGTCTCATTAACAGTCAAAGAAATGAGATTTAGAAAAAGGCATAATTTTTGAGAGACATAGATTGGTGGAAATGAACAATGTATTTGTGGGACTGGTGCTGCTCTAAACTGGGGATGAAAGGGCAAATCTTTGTACACTTCTAAGAGGGCAAGTTAGCAATATGTAACAATGGTTACACTACACAGATCTTTTGGATTATTTTTGACTTTGTAAAACCTGTGGAATAGTATTATTATTATAGTTCTTCTAGAGACAAACATTGAATTATTATGAATTAAATTTTATAATGTGGTTTGCTGCAAAATAGTCTGGTGAGGGCTAGGGGAAAGTGGGCAGAGGTACAGGTGAAGCAATAGTTTTCGTGTGTTGAAGCTGGGTGTGATAAATATATGCTTGTCTTTTGTCCTTGGTTACTGGTACACAGCTTCTAAATCCCTTGAGTATAGGAGCCTCTTTTGTTCTAATGAGGCTACTCTTGGTGGCTTCAGTGTGAGGGCTGATCACCATGAACCAAGGCACGGTTAGAGAGATGGAACTTTCAGGCCCACTCTCTGACATCATTCTGTCCTTCAGTGGTTTGCAGTAGAGACAGCCTCTGTTTAGAACTTAAGATGGCGACAATAAAAGGGAAACAGGCAAGTCCATGTTGGAACCTACAGAAGAAAAGAAAAGTTAAAAACTTGTGACTGAGAGCAATACTGGAGCTATAACATCAGACTTCTAGGCTCCGCAGCACTTCATCCTCAATGCAAGACCACCTGCTCCCTGCTCCGTTCCTTCAACTACAGCCCACACACAAAGCAGCCAGCATTGCTGTGATGAAATTCCTAATGCCGCTGCCCAGTTATAGAGACCCTGAGGGAGCAATGTCTCTGGGGTAAAGGTTGGTGGGTG